>CABHPH010099284.1:96241-126140 GCA_902168325.1 Peromyscus nudipes | reverse complement strand
GAAGTTGTTCAAGCTGTTTTTAACTTTACAGCCAGGATTGAGAACATTGAGCCAAATAAAATTCCAAATGGAATTAGGTAGCTAATCTCTTATGCCAAACAGTGACTTCTCTATAGAAAAATTTTTCTGACAAGCTTCTTTGACACAGATTACAAAAACAGACATCTCTGGCCAGCAATGGCCTGAGTTCAGTCCCTAGAATCCAGAGTGGAAGGAGTGAGTAACTCCTGAAGGTTGTCCTTTGATCTCTGTGTGCACACATGTATGCACACTTGCATGCATGCACACATGCACACTAATAATAAAATAAATAAAAATGAAATTTTAAAAAATAGACATCTCTGAGTTTATCTTTTTTTTTTCTTGCCATTGTGATTTTAAGTGATTCAGTCTGTCAAGGTTAGAAATTAAATTTGACCAGATATACATATATTGGAGACTGAAAAAATTGAGGGCATTTTATATTTGGGATTATTTTCTTTTTTTGGTCAAGATCTCACTCTGTCCCTATTTGGCCTCAGCCTTGAACATGCTGGGATCACAGGTGTGCACCAGCATACCCAGCTTTATTGGCTCATTTTCTTACAAGTTTCTTCTCACTAGCAGGTATTTTCAGTCTTCTGTTTTTAGGTTCTTCTGATCCTCCGGTTTGTCTTCTTTCACTGCCATACTTGAGAGATTATGCTAGTCAGTGACCTTTTCCTAGAGCTGCCGTGTTCAGGAAATACTAATTAATTTACTAATCATGCCTGAGTAAAGCTTTCTCCTGTTAATGACAGGACTCGGAATCTGAGACTCCTACAGCAGAATAGGCTGGGATGCTGCTGGGATGCAGAACAGCCACACCGTGTTCCTGAGGCCTGCTTGGTTTATGTTTTGTTTTTAGGGGGCAGTCACCTTTGAAAATCGGGAAGTTGGGCAGTTTTAGAGATGGAACACCTTTTTAGCTCAAAATGTGAATGAAAATTAACTCCTGCCTGTTCTCGAAGTGTCACAGCCACTTGGGATGCTCTTCAGCACCCTTCTCTGTTTGTTGGTACTCCACAGGTCATTCTGTTACTGTAAACTCAACTCAGTGGGGAGAAGTCAAGTAAATGTAACTAAGTGCTTTATCTGTTCTACATGTAACGCATGATGGCATTCGATTAGGGGTAGGCTTACATAAGTAGTTACCTTGACTTTTTCATTTCTTCGTATTGGAAGCTGTGTGTATTAATGCCATTGATAATCAATCTATAAACCTGCCTATTCCAGGTTAGGTATAGTTTTTCTCACAGTGCGTATCCTTCTGGTTTGATGTAGTGTAGAAGATGACCTGAGGTCCATGTGAGTAACTCTTGTCTGTGTGTTATATTATAATCAAGAGTCTGATACCTGTGAGAACTGTGGAAATAACCATTGAGTCTCAATTATTTGTTGCCTTTACTTTTAATCTGTCAACAGAGGCCTTGACTGAATTGGTCTTTTGTTCATCCAAGATGCTGTGTGTTATTATTTAAATGGTGCTATTGTGTATCAAAAAATATGAAGAAAACATTATTCCAAGTGCCCTTTATTCTGAGGAAGGACTTCCTGCTAGAAGTATTCTGTCCCTAGCTGGAATGAGAGCAGCATCTAGGAGAAGCTGCATTTTCCTAACTTCTAGTGTGTGCTTTTCAAAGCCTCCCATGCTGTTTCTTGCGGTTCTTTACCTTGTGTTTGTTTGTCCTGTGCTACTTTATTAATGGTTTTGAGTGCTTTGCCCACAGGAAATTCTGCATCAGTTCCAGTTTTGCATTGTCATTTCTCCTTTGCAGTGACGTAAGGACTGAGTTTTCAGTCTATTCTGTGGAAAGATTGTCTTAGTTGGGGTTTCTATTGCTGTGAAGAGACACCATGACCACAGCAACTCTGATAAAGGAAAACAAAACTGGGGCTGGCTTACAGTTTCAGAGGTTCAGTCCATTATCATCATGGTGGGAAACAGCAGCGAGCAGGCAGATGTGGTGCTGGAGAAGGAGCTGTGAGAGTTCTGCATCTTGATCCACAGCCACACGGGGTGTATCTTGAGCATATGAGACCTCAGAGCCTGCCCCACAGTGACACACTTCCTCCAACTGCCTGTGTTCCAGACATCCAAATACATGCGTCTATAGGGGCCATACCTATTCAAACCACCACAGAGATCTTCGTAAGTTCTTGTTCCATTTTACCCATTACACTTTTCAGTGTGACTTCTGAAACTCCTTTGTGTCAGTGCAGAGATTTAATTAAGGGCTGGCCTCAGTTTGCTAGTCGTCACCTTTGTCCCTATAAGCAAAATCAGAGATAATCCGCTATGACAAGAAAGGGTTTATTTTGGCTCATAGTTTTGGAGGCTTCAGATCATAAATGTTTAGTCCTATTGTTTGAAGGCATTGTCATCTTGACTAATCTGGAATTAACTAAAATCCAAGCTGCTGGGCAAGTCTGTGAAGGGTTTTCTTAATCTGATTATCAGAGACAGGGAGACCCACCCTAAATCTGGGCCACATCTTCTGATGCAACCCACATAAAGGACATGGAAGAAGGAAGCTTGCTTTTCTCTGCATGCCCTCATACTTGGTGGCAAATTCATCCACCCTGTTGATATTAAATCCTGCTTCTTCAAGATTCCAATATAGGGCTGGAGAGATGGCTCAGTGGTTAAGGGCACTGGCTTACTCTTCCTAAAGGTCCGGAGTTCAATTCCCAGCAACCACATGGTGGCTCACAACCATCTGTAATGAGATCTGGTGCCCTCTTCTGGCCAGCAGGCATACATGCAGGCAGAACACTGTATACATAACAAATAAATAAATCTTTTTTTTTTAAAAAAAAAGATTCCAATATGGACTGAAAGCCAGCCCCTCTTCAGGAATCCTGTAGGACTCCAGTACTAGACTGGGACTGCAGAGACAGGGCCTCTAGTGAGATGGCACAGTATAGCAAGAGTTCATGAAGAGTTCATCACTCACTTCAGGGCTGGGGAGTAGAACATGAGGAGGGTTACAGAGACCCGTCCTATCAGAGACCCTCTCCTAACGACCAGCACCCTTCTCATAAGGTCCACCCTTTGAACTTCTGCTGCATCCCATTCCTCCCCACGGCCTTTGCTTGGACCAGCCATTAACACATGGACCGTTTAGGGACACTTACCAATCGTTTACTGTTAGTCCTTGTGCTAGGACTTGTATAATTTCTTACCTCGATAGTTATCACCATTCTGTGATCCTCTGGTTTGTCTGTAATTTCGGTTTTTCTGGAGTAGAAGAGCTTAAACATTTTCCACTCAAGATCCCCTTCCACCCAAGAAATTTTTATGCAGCCCTCAGTATACTTAAATAAAATAAGTATACAAAGGGCTAGAGAGATGGCTCAGCTGTTAAGAGCACTGACTGCTCTTCCAGAGGTTCCCGGGTTCAATTCCCTGCACCCACATGGCAGTTTACAACTGTCTATACTCCAGTTCCAGGGGATCCGACACTCATGGCAAAACACCAATGCACATAAAATAAGAAAATAAATAATTAAAAATAAACCCCACATGTGGGCTACAACATATATATTGTTGGGTGGTGGTGGCACACACCTTTAATTCTAGCACTCAGGAGGCAGAGGCAAGCAGATCTCTGTGGTGGTATTGTGTTCCCCAAAATATTGTGCACGCCAATAAACTTATCTGGGGTCAGAGAACAGAACAGTCACAATATTAAACACAGAGGTTAGGCAGTGGTAGCACACTCCTTTAATCCTAGCATTCTGGAGGCAGAGATCCATCCGGATCTCTGTGAGTTCACGGCCACGCTGGAAACAACCAGGCATGGTGACTCACGCCTTTAATCCCAGGAAGTAATGGCAGAAAGCAGAATAGTATATAAGGCGTGAAAACCAGGAACTAGCCTGGTTAAGCTTTTAGGCTTTTGAGCACAGTTCAGCTGAGAGGCATCCAGTCTGAGGAAACAGGATCAGCTGATGAATTGGCAAGGTGAGGTAGCTTTGGCTTGTTCTGCTTCTCTGATCTTCCAGCTTTTACCCCAATACCTGGCCCCGGGTTTGTTTTTATTAATAAGACCTTCTAACGATTCGTGCTACAGATCTCTCTGAATTTGAAGCCAGTCTAATCTACAGAGTAAGTTCCAGGACAGCCAGGGCTACTCAGAGAAACTCTGTCTCGAAAAACAAAACAAAAATAAGTATACAAATGAAACATTTTCTGACAACAAATCATAAATTTATTTTAAAACAATTACTTGTTGCACATATAGTTTCAGCATTTAAAATTTTTTTATGTTTTATATGTATGGTTTGTCTGCATGCATGTAAATGCACTGTGTACATACCTGCTACCTGCAGAGGCCAGAAGAGGGTGCTGGATCCCCTGGAACTGGAGTTATAGATAGTTATAGGCAGACATATAGGTGATGGAATCCAAACCTAGATCCACTGGAAGAGCAACAGTTGTTCTTAACAGCTGACACCTGTCCATCTCCTGTTTCACTGTGTCTTAATGATCAAAGCAAATCTGCATGTTAATGAGATGGGTATTGTTTATTTTTATGTGAAAAATTACTCTTGGTTGAATATTTGATACTTCAGCTTTAACGTTTTTCAGAGTTGATAATTTTTTGTATTTTATAGTTGTTAATGCTCAGAATGCTGTTTTCTCATAAATACATTGTACAAAAATGGCAAAAGTATATTTAGGGCCACTCCGTTGTTGGAAATTCAGCCCTAATCCCAAGCAAAATTCATTTAATGATTTCTTCTTTTAAATAGAAGTCAGTGCAGCAACTCAAAATAGATATTCTAACACAATACAGAGATACATTAATTTGATACTTTTGTGGTAAAAAACCAGATGGGAAAAATGTTACAAGTTTTTGTTTTCTGTAATCAATCCATGATGTTTCAATAGGAGCAGAAAATGCTGTACAGTTCTTAGCAAACAGTAACATCCAGTCTGAGCCGGGTGTTTGAGCAGTAGTGTTGGCTGTGAAGGGGCATGACAGACACTATGCAGTACAGAGGTCAGGTGTTGTTTGTCCAGAACCAAAACTTCAGTGAAGTCACATGATACAACATGGGTGAGAAGTGATTCGTTACACATTTGATTTTGAATTAAATTTAATCATTGCATGTCTAGAAAGGTTGACTGTTTCCAAAATTTTCATGACCCTGTATTCAGCTACGTGGTTCAAAATTTGTGTTCCAGAGTAGAGTCAGTTGCACCTAACTGATGGATGTCCTGTGGAGTACACAGGACAGTGAGTGTGCATTTGAAGCTATAGGATAAACATGACTGATTTATCACCTTGTGGTGTCGGTATTGCTTAATGGTGACTAATGAAAGCACAGAACAAAGGGACATGCTAAAACAGAATTTAAATTACTTGAATGTTTAAGACAAAACATGGGCTGGCTTCTCCCAGATGTCCCTGTGCTGCCCCTCCTGTGACCATGTCATGTGCCTTTAGGCTGATGTCTCATTAGGAGATACATGAGCATTGGACAGTTAGAGGACTGTATTCCTTTGTGAAAAGAGAAACTGGCTAAGTTCATTGACCTTTCTTTCTTACAGGGAAGGAATCAAGATCTTACACTCTTTCAGGTGAATGCTCAAAATCCCACCTTCTCATCTACTTGGCAGTGATTCATGATAAAGTGTAGGTGCCTTCCAAACAGTTAACTGACATGAAGGCACTCTTATACTGCCCAGATCACACAGATGCTGGGTGTGTAAGCTGGGTGAAGCTGAGGTCGGAGGGTCATTTGAGGCTAGCCTGGGCTATAATAGCAAATAAATGGCCATCCTCGTCCATATATCAACACTGTCTCAAAAACAATCACAAATAAACAAAACATGCAGGTAGTACCTTGCTAGCCATGCATTCGGCCTGGAGAGTTCATCCCCCAGTTGGTTCTTCTCATATGTACTGACGTTGATATTGACATTGTGCTCTGGGCCAGTGGACAGTTTGTTGGCCTCTGTCCTTTTGGTGATTATTCTCTCCAATAAAATGATTAGTTACAAAATTGACTCTATGAACTGTTGCCAGTAGCTATACTTACCTGGTTACTAGAACATTGATTAACTTAATAAATACACATTGAATGCTTACTGGATGTCGGGCTGTATTCCAGGTACTATGAATAGAGTTGTGAGTAAAACAGTTCTTATAAGCTTCTCATCTAGTCGGGGGATAAATGGTGACTTCCTGTGTAGAGAGGCAGTTATGCTATGAAGAGCAGTGGGGCAGGGTGCAGTTTCTCCTGTGAACTTCCTGTATTCAATCTACAACTCGGACTGACTTGTAAGTCCTGTAATGGACTTTGAGGGAACTTTTAAATTCCTTATCAGGAAGTGGTCTGATATAGCTCCCTGCTTTCCCCTTTAAGGAAGATGAGTCTATATGTTCTTAGTCATTGGTTTGTTTCTTGGCTTATTACATGCTCACAGAATTTCCTTATATATTTCACTGGTTATGTTTTATGATGCTTCTCTGCATAGATTTGAAAGATCTATTTCCTACCCAGCAGCTGAAAACCATATTTTCACCTCACAGGTTTCTTTGTTTGTGATGGAAATCATTGTGTCTTGTTCTACATCATTCTAGGCTCCTGGGAGCAGAGCTATTAGCAAACTGTATGGGTTGGTGCATCCCTTAGAGTCAGTCAGTGATTTCTAGAAAGCATCACATAAAAGAGATGAGAGTCTAGACTGAAGTGTAGCAGTGTCTGAGCTTAAAGTCTCCTCCTGTGGTTAAGAAAATATCTTCAGGTACCTACACAGCTCCACAGTTTTAGAAACAGGTAGATGTGCTCTGGAATGGCCACGGGGTGGGGGTGGGGGTGGGGGTGGTGATGGTAAACTGGACCCAGTCACTACTACTGTGTGGAATTTTTTTCCCTTTCAGTCAGTGGCTGTCTCTGTTAATATGCTTTTGTTATGCTTCCCTTTTCCCTTAGAGTTGAGCAGATTTGTTCTGTAGTAGAATTTCCTTCTTCAGTCCTCTCTCTGTGTTACTCTTTTATAGTATGTGGCCATTCAAGCTGAGCTGACATTTCCCTTTACTGTCTAGAGCTCATCTGGAGCTTACTTGTGGTTCAGACTTTTGGCCTTGTCTGGTTCTGCTGCAGAGCTCATGTAATGTGCCTAAATCTGTTCAGCTTGTATGTTACAGTGGAATCATTGCTTTCTGTCCAGTTCCTGGATTAGTTCTCAGTGACCTATTACTGTGTAATCCAACGTTAACTCCAGTCCTCTCATTAAGCATTACTTTAGACATGGTGGAGTGACCACTCCTTGACAGTAGCCAAATGTTAATGCTATTCTTAGTGCCATTTACTGGCAACAAATCCTGTGGTTGAGATTGGGGAACAGGGAATTACACTATCCGTTGAAAGTATCAGCTAAACTCGTTGAAAGTTTTCAGCATTTGAAATGTTCTTTTCCATAGCTATACATTCTGGCTCATGCCTATGGTCCAAGGATGCAGGAGACTGAGGCAGAAGGATTATCATTTCAAGACCATCCTAGGATGTATAGCAAGGCCCTGTTTCAAAACAAAACAGAAACCATTCCCCTCCCCTCTCTGAGATTGACACCTCTCTTTCCTTCTTCCTGTATTCTGATTTAGTTGTCCTGTAGTTGACATTATTTTCTTCATGGAGAAAAATCAACCTCAGCAAGGCAATCCTCGGAACAATAGGATGTGAGATGTGGACAATTTGAAGAGACATTTAAAGCACAGTATCTGGACACCTAAGATAAAGCATAAGAGTACTGGGCAGTGGTGGTACATGCCTTTAGTCCCAGCACTTGGGAGTCAGAGGTAGGCAGATTTCTGAATCCAAGGCCAGCCTGATCTAGACAGAAAGTTCCAGGATAGTCAGGACTACACAGAGAAACCTTGTCTTGAAAAACAAAACCAAACAAAAACAAAAACAAACAACAGTATATGGACATCTAAGATTGGGACACCAATTACTTTACTCCTGGCTTTCATAGAAATCTGAATTTTATAAGTTCTGGTGTGATTGACTTAGTGTAGGATCCTGATAAGTATGAGGTCTCAAAATACTCCCTACTAGATGAACTTCATACCAGCAGTTGAACTAGAGATAACTAATGTCTCATTAAGGTCGATGTATAACTTTTCTAGGCATTTTTCATAGTTATCTGCTTCATTACATTTGTCAATGTGGTAGGTAGATAAGACCATGTCTTGGGTTGCTTCCATCCTTAATGATCTCTCTGTATTAGATTAGTAGTCACTGCCTCTCACCCCTAATAAAGTGTTAATCTAATTAGTCCTTAACAATAAAAAAACCGGAGTCAAATATCGGGGTAAGAACCTGAAAGATCAGAAAAGGAGGGAACAGCCGCCAGTCGCTTCCTACCTCTGCCATTCCTCAGTCCAAAAGGGGCCCCCAAGATCCTCTCTCCTCGCCTTACTACTTCCTGTCTCCTCTTTGTCCACAGTCCTCCAAACCTCTATGGTTAATTTTGGTCAGCTAGTGGCTAGTTCTGCTCTCTGACTCCAAGCAAGCTTTTATTTGTCAGAACACAATCAAAATATCATACAACACCCTAACATTTTGCTACCACCTTGCCATATTCTCAAAGAGGAGAATGACCACCCCTTGGAATCTTTTGTAGTCAAGAGGAAAGACAAATAAAGTCTGAATAAGCTACAATCTAGTTTTGCTAGCTGGGAAACATTGAGCTTTGTGCTTTTCCTTTACTGTGGATATAGCACAATTAAGATAACCTTTGTATTTCTGACCGTGTGTCTTATATCTTTTGGGCCTTATGTGTGTCAGATGATTTATGTGTTCTTAATTCTAAGTGGATTGTAGTATAAAAAAAGGATCATCAAGATTGTTTTTCTTTTCTTTTTAAATATATTTGTTTATTTTTATGTGTATGGGTATTTTTTCCTGCATGTATGTCTATGTACCACATGCATGCCTGGAAGAGGGTGTCAGATCCCCTAGGACTGGAATTGTAGACAATTGTGAGCCATGTGGGTACTTGGAATTGAATCCTTGTTTTCTAGAAGAACAGCTAGTGCTCTTAACCACTGAACCATCTCTGCAACCCCCAGATTGTTTCTTCTGTGCTTTCAAATAAAATTGGTCAATGTCATGGGGAAAGATGGTGTTTACATCTTTTCCAGCTAATATTCTCATTATATTCAAAGATGAGAATAAAAATCTAAGGAAAAAACCCACAATGAGTTAGGCTTGGAAGCACACACCTGTAATTACAGCACTTGGGAGGCAGAGGCAGGTAGATCTCTATGATTCAAGATCAGCGTGGTCTAACATAATGATATGTTCCAGGCCGCCAAGGGCTACATAGTGAGACCCTGTCTCACAACTACAAATGGGTTTTGTGTTAGTTACTTCTTTCGTTACTGGGATATATAAAATACCTGTTTAGTCCATCATGGCCAGGAAAGCACAGAGTTCATGGCAGCTGGAGATCGTGGTAGAGGCTCCTCTATCTTGATAGATCAGGAAGCAGAAAGCAGAACTGGAAATGGCTGGGTGTAACCCTCGAGGCCTTCTCTAGTGTCCTGTGTCCCCAAGTTTCCACAGCCTCCCAAACACCACCAGCAGCTAGGAACTAAATGTGCAACTATTCAAGCCTGTGAAGGATGTTTCAGATCCAAGCCACAGCAGGCTTGATTTCCTTTAGTCTAAGTATCACCAATAGCTACCTCTTCTCTGTGCTTTTTATGGAATATTTGGTAAAACTATTACTTTTTAAATATGTTTTTCCTTCTCAGCATATGCTAACCAGTTTGATAAAGAATTCTGTCTTTCAAGCTTGGGTTGCAAACCTGGCCAGAGGGAGTGATTTGGGGAAGGGAGGGTTAGCCTATTAGGAAGTCATAAACCACATCAACATTAGGGCAGATGAGATGTTTCGTAGAGCCCCTTCCATGGATTTGTATTTGGCTTTCCTTTCCTCCCTTAGAAAGGAATTCTCATTCTGCTCACATTCTGACTCTCATTTTATATAGAAGTCAGTTCTAACGTCATTTTTAAACATAAGAAAGAATGCTTATGTTGAATGTCTGAATGCTAATAATTCTCAACTATGGTATTTCCAACCCTGGCTGAATGTACATTAGAGTGACCTAGAAGAACTACTTCAAATGCCCAGATGACACCTCAGAAAGGCAATCATTGTCTCTGAGGATGAGATTGGCAGTAGCAGCTAAAAGCTTATGTGCACACACAGATGGTTGATTTGTTTTGTATGTAAGGTTGAAAGTAGTCATGGTTACTGCTGTATAACTAAAGTAGTTATTAATACTATTTAAAAGTTTGAATGTTAGTCTCAGAAAATACCAGATTTTTGTTAACAGGAAAATTAAAAGATGTTTGCAAGTTATATTGCCTTTGCAAGCTTTTTTGGTTCAACTTTTAAAAGCAAAACATGTATCTGCCCTGTGTTTTCAACCTTTGTGGATGCTGTTGAGAAACGACTCACCCACCCACCCCTTTTTTTTAAATTCCACTTTACCATGCCTTTGAATCTTCACTTCAAAGGAGATTCAAAGAAGGCATAGGGAGGTTTTTCCTCCAGAATTTCCTTTTCTACTGAGTTATCTCTACAGGTTTGCACTGTTTTCTATCTTTGCCAGTGTGTAAAGCAGCCTGCCCTGATTAATCTGTGATCCTTTCAGTGCTTGGCATCTTTTCATGCCTTGCGTGCAGTAAATGTTACATATGTTGTTTGTCTGAATAAAAAGAATACCATGCTTTTCAGATGTTATGCTGCAGATATGTGTCATTCTAGAACCAGGGAGAGGAGATGTGCAGTGTATCTATTTTCTATTGGCTTTAGCACCTTTTCAGTTACTTAAGTTGTTAGCTGCAATGACCTTTTTATTTGGTTAAGTATCTGGCTTCATACAATGGCCCCATTAAGTGGTCGGTGAGAACCACATTCTAGAAATGTTGGCTTGGCTAAAGCACCTGCTAGGATTATTTTCCATTTTAAATGAAACAAAATTTGTCCTAGGCCTCACTGTTTTTGAGTAGAGACTGAATTTTCGGTTTTGACGTCATTTTATATACTACTCTCAGTTCATAAGTCATCATTCCCCACTAATAAAGATGCAGTCTAATTTTGTCTCTATGACCACCCCAGCACAGTGATTTCTAAATTATTACCACTAAACAAGAGCTATTGCAGCACTTTTAGACTTTTCGGACAAACCGTTTGGTGATTCACAAAGGGTTGTAGATATGATGAGAGCTGGAAGGAAGCAAACACAGGACCGCAACATCACCCCACAAAAAAGGCTCAGCTTTGTAAATGGTTCCATTAGTATGTGTATGTGAGTGTGTGGGTGTGTATGTATGACCAGCTAAACAGCTCCAGTTTTTCTTCATTGGTCTTGTCATGGAAGACAAGACTGCCTTCAGGGTGAATTGTATATGTTATAGAGCCCTGAGGGAAAAGAAGTAAGACCAAGAGCCTGTGGAATTGTTTGCCTGTCAGCTAACCAATTAGTCTAATTCTCTACTTTGCCTCCTTTAAAAGACGGATTCCATATAAATCACAGCATCTCTCCTTAGAGGTACCGACTGTGGGAGGTTTGGGGCGATGCATGCCTATCTTTCTGTACTAGCTGTTTTTCCCCCAAAGAGCATTCTCAACTGAAAACCTTTTATGTTCCACTGGTAATTTTTGAAGCTTGAAATTGCAACTCAATGCTGGTTTGGTTCCTATCATCTCAGTAAGGCAGCAGGTTTTGTAGGTTGAAGCAGTTTTGGTCTTTCTTTGCTTTCCTCCCCCGCCTTAAAATTCTTTGTAAAGGAACAACAATGCTGCCTAGGCTTAGAGCTCTTTAGAGTATACAAACACTAAATCTTGTTTGGATTCATGCCAATGAACTGGGGTAGAAAATTGGATGTGAAACATCCCCAACAATATCCCAGCTCCATTTTCCAAGTTTTTGCTAAACTGTCACACCCTTTCACTACCCCCACTTGGTTCCCCTGGAACATGTTTCTTGGCGATCTAGAATTCCTTAGGCTTTGGGAGACAAGTCAAATGGCATGTATTTCCAATGACTTGGTAGAACAATTTACAGAATCTATATGGGCATCTAGTACCTAGCTAAATGAACTCTACCTCTCTCTCCTCTCTCTCCTTTCTCTCTTTCAGCTTGGCAGTGACCTTGGCGGGGGCATTGGAGGAAGTCCGGCAGTAAGTGCCATCTGTTTTGTTCACCATGGGAAGCTCTGCCCTGTTGGATGCTTTCCTTCACACACCTTATCGGAGCAGCCACCACTGCTCTCCAGCACTGCACAAGCTCGTAGCAGTGCGTGAGGGTAGAGAGTGCAGGGTTACTTGCAATTTGGGGTCACATACCACTGTGTTCTAGGGACTTCTTTAGGGATTGATGCTGTGGTGCCTGTAGAGATCTCTGTGTTTCTGCCATCAAAGAGCTGAAGGAAATGGAACCTCCCATCTTGACTGCTTTTATGCCTTGGTGTCCAGAAGGAACTTGAATTTTCTGGATTCGTAGAGGACATTTTCCTCATAGATGAGTTCCTATGGGGTGTGAATATCATCTCCCTCAGGAGAGCTGTCTGCTAGATATTAACACCCACATGGGAAGTAAGACTTGGCCCAACCCAAGGGAAATGGAACTGCTGTTTAAGTTGGAGGCTTTTCCCTCGCTGTGGACACGAACTCCGCTTTTGTTAGGGTACCTGTAGGCCTTTTGCACAGAATCATGGAAGCTAAAATTGGAAACAAACAAGACAAAATCTTGGATCACTCTGTTCTTGCATCCTACCTAGTACTGTGCCTTGACAAAGCTTCTAAAGCATGTTTATATTTACCATTGGTGAAAAAAAAAGTAATTAAAGCAGTATGCTGATTGGATTCTTACAAATATTGTAACTGCAGTGTTTACTAATTGATTTCCCAGTGCTGTTAAATAAGTAACGTTTTAAGGACAATTAATCTATTCTCTCTCATCTCTTTCCCTTTCTTCCCCAAAGGTAGGACAGTCCTTCATCCCATCATCCGTGCCTGCAACCTTCGCTCCTTCACCTACTCCTGCTGTGGTCAGCAGCGGTTTGAATGACCTGTTTGAGCTTTCCACGGGGATAGGCATGGCGCCTGGCGGATATGTGGCTCCTAAGGCGGTAAGTAGTTAGAGTGAGCAACACTCTCTCAGTGGACAAACCCTAGATTACTTCTAACAAGTGTTACTCTCACTAACACAGGGGTGTAGCTCTTGTTCTGGAGGATCTATGAGGAACTTAACCATAGGAAACACCATTAGACTTAAAATTGGAAATTCTAAATACTTGAGTTTGGGCCTTGTGTTTAGACACATCTAATTTGTCAGCATTAAGGTATATCTGGTAAAAAAAAAACAAAAAAAAAAAAACAAAAAAACCTGGTACATCACTTTACAGTCTATATCAACAAGATACACACACAGTAGAGAAAAGTGGGGTTTTTTGTTTGTTTTTTTTTTTAAACTTCTTTGCATTTCCCTTCCTCACTGTTACTATATATGGATTCTAGGGTACAATTCCTCAAATTTTATTTTCATAGGTTTTAGTATACCTCTTTTCTTTTATATCCCAAGCTCTAACTCATGGCCTTTTGCATCAGCCTCCTAGGTGCTAGAATTAAAGCAGTGTGCCACTGTTCTATACAGAGAATGACCTATGATAGAGCCGTGCTTGTAGTTTCAAATGAATGAATTTATTACTAAGTATGTAGCAGGCAGAAGTGAAAGAACAGATAGACCGCCGAGCATCATCACATCAGGCACTTTCAGGCATCTAGTGGAGACAACGGGGTAGCACAATTGGGAGAACCAGCAAAAGAGCATCATCAAACCAAGTGCTCACAACTGCAGAACTGACTGAAATAGTGAGGCTGGAGTTCGTGACTGAGGAATCTCCAGGCAAGCGGAGTGTTTTCTCTAGATGAGTTTCTAGCTTCTGGTTCCCAAAGCAGGTACTTTTATTCCATGGGAGAGACAATAGTAGCATCTGTTGGGAACAGTTTGTCTCCTTCTGTTCATTCTCAAAGATGCAGTGTTTTAAATATCCTGAGCCGTTTTGCTGTTCTTTTCCTCTTAGGGAGGCAGGAGGCCAAACCGACCTAGGACAGGGAATTTGGGGGGACATGTGATGGAAATGCTTGAGTCTGAGACAAAGTTGCCCTCACTCCCAGAGTTCACTTTTTACAAACACAATGCATGCCAGCTTACCAGTGCAATTCTGTTTTAGCCACTGGGTCCCGCTTCAGTACTCCTCTTTAGAGTTCTTATTTGGCTCAGTGATTAAGAGTACTTGTTGCTCTTATAGAGGGCCTGGGTTTGATTCCCAGCAACGATACAGTGGCTCACAAGGTCTGTACTCCAGTCCCAGGAGATCCAACACCATCTTCTGACCTTTGGGGGCACCAGACACATCCATGGTGCACAGATATACATGTAAGCAAAATACTCAGACACATCAAATAATAAAATTAGGGGGCTGGAGAGATGGCTCAATTGTTGAGAGCACTGACGACTCTTCTAGAGGACTCAGGTTCAGTTCCCAAAACCCACTGGCAGCTTACAACTGTCTGTGATTCCAGTTGCCAATACCCATGGCAAAACACCAATCCACATAAAATAAATACATTAAAAAAAATAAAATTAAGCCGGGCGGTGGTGGCGCACACCTTTAATCCCAGCACTGGGGAGGCAGAGGCAGGCGGATCTCTATGAGTTCGAGGCCAGCCTGGTCTACAGAGTGAGTTCCAGGAAAGGCGCAAAGCTACACAGAGAAACCCTGTCTCGAAAACCCCCCCCCAAAAAAAATAAAAATAAAAAAAATAAAATTAATAAATTTTATTTTATAATAATAAACATTTTAAAATATCAGTTTTTTGTTTTTTGGGGTTTGTTTTTGTTTTAAAAAGTTACTATTGCCAGGTAGTGGTGGCACACACCTTTAGTTTTAGCACTTGGGAGGCAGAGGCAGGCAGATCTCTGAGTTCCCAACTCTCCAGGGCTACACAGTAAAACTTTGCTACACAAAAAAACCTTGTCTCGAAAAAACAGACATATTGATTGATAGGTAGATTATAAGAAAAAAAATCTATCAATGTAAAAACTATACCTACGAATGACCAATTGAAATAATTTACAGATATAAGACATAATATTAAGCCTTTTCCTGTTCCCATTTCTTTCTTTTTTTTTTAAGATTTTTTTTATTTATTATGTATACAGTGTTCTGCCTGCATGTGTCCTTGCAGGCTGGAAGAGGGCACCAGATGTCATTACAGATGGTTGTGAGACACCATGTGGTTGCTGAGAATTGAACTCAGGACCTCTGGAAGAGCAGCCAGTGCTCCTAACCTCTGAGCCATCTCTCCAGCCCTCCTGTTCCCATTTCCCCATATATAGTCACTGTTAACTTTCTTTGTATGCTTTCAAAACAGAAAGAAAAAACTGTGCATATTCCTATATATTGTATACTTTGAAAAAACTAGTCCCAGGATTTGCTGCTTTACATAATTTTGTAATTATCACATTCTGTTGAATGACTGTATTCAGTAGATTGATAAATCAGTTTATTAATTATTCTCCTGTTAACGAGCATTTATATTATTGCCTGGTACTTCCTTCATTCTTTGTTGTGATGTTGTAGAGAACATCCTTGTATATCCTGGTATGTTTTTGTAAGAGTATCTATAGGGCAACTTTGCAATTGGCTTCATCATTTCACATTTTAAAATAGACATTACAATTCTCAAAGGGTGGTGTCAGATTATTACAACAAATCATAAAGAGAACCAAGTCTCCCATATTCTTCCTTACCCCAGGAAGCAACTGGTGTTTGGTTTTTACCTTCTCATAAATAAAAATACCTTATGTTTATATTTTCTCTTTTCAGTGTGACTGGGTAAATTATAATTATTCACAACCCATAAACTCTCTAGCTAGGGGTCATAACAGCTCATAAACTTTCTGACTTTTTTAAGTAGCATAAATCAGAAATATTAGACTCTGGGGCCAAGGATACATAACCAATTATATAGAGAAAAAGCGTTTAATTAACATCTGAGGCGTTAACTGTTTGTCAGAAATGGGAATAGATTTAAATATAACATAACATATGGTCCTTGCCCTTAATAGAGTGCTGACAATGTTGGAAATGTCTTGAAGGATTACAGTCATGCTATTTTCAGTAGTAGTTCAATTTCTCCCCTTTACGTCTCTTTTCAAGCCTAACAGGAACATGGTACTCATCAGAATGTTTTTGATTTGTGTAAGCGTTTGGCAGCAGTACTTAAGACAGTAAAATGACCAAATTGAACAGAAGATAGAAAAAATGCCAATTGCTCATAGACTTTTATTTTAAATTGGCTCTTAAATAATTGAACATGATCTCAAAATTCGAAAAAATACTACTTTATTCAGAGCCTTTCACACAGACTTAGCATTTGTTGTCTAAAAATCTGCATGATTTCCCAGGGGGTGGATTTCCCTTTATATGTTGGGAAAGAAGCAGCATGGAGGTAAATCTTCCTTCCTGGGCTTTGTGCTGTATTTCATCAGGTCTGGCTACCTGCAGTAAAGGCTAAAGGCTTGGAGATCTCAGGCACGTTCACTCACCGCCAAGGGCACATCTATATGGAAATGAACTTCACCAACAAAGCTCTGCAGCACATGACGGACTTTGCCATCCAGTTCAACAAGAATAGGTAAGAAGTGCACATCCTGGGTTTGCTGTTGAGCAGTCCTGTGCCCTGTACTGAGTAAGAGAGTGCTCCATTCTGTAGGGGCAAAAGCTCCAGCTGTAAACCCTGAATGTAAAGGAAGCTTGGCTCTGTCCAATTGTCAACTTCAACTCTGGAGAACTGCTGCAGGCCGCAGGAATATATCATAAGAACTCAGCTGGTTATGGCAAAGTCACTACCTGGAGGATTCAGAGAATTCCTCCAGAGGAAGCCAAATCCCAAGGAGTTTTTAGTGTTACTTGGCTTGTTATATATCAGCTGTATTCTGTTATGAAAATCATGTGTGCCTTCATAGTTTTCCCAGTTGACTTTTCCCTAGAAGGGCTAACAGTGTGGACTGATCACTCTCTGGACATACACATTCCAGATATTTGGAGAACTGCCTCAGGAAAGGCTTTCTCTGGAATCAGATATCTCCCTTGGCCACTTTCAAGGACTAGCAGTAATAACAGTCCACATGCAAGTCTCCTGATTTAAGACAAATTCCACAAGGAGACACCGCCTAGGTCAGGTGGATGTTCAGTAATAGCTTTACACAGTTTAGCTAGGACCCTCCTTTCTTACAGCCTTACTAACTTTATAGACCTTTAACTCCTTACCTAACCACTTCTAGGAATATTTGGATAACCTTCTGCGCTGACAGCTATGCTCAGCCAGAACCCCAGTTCAAGCCTCCCTGTAATTATCATCATTGGCAGTATCCGGCCAGGTCCATCCCCAGATGGAGGAAAGTACTTTATCAGAGATACCTCTGTACTCTCTAAGAACAGACTTAAGCATCGGGGCTAACTGTTCAGGGCTTTGGAAATAAGAATCTGTTGCAAGGTTTTGATCAAGAGTGACCTTTGGGGCTGGAGAGATGGCTCAGAGGTTAAGAGCACTGACTGCTCTTCCAGAGGTCCCGAGTTCAATTTCCCAGCAACTACATGGTGGCTCACAACCATCTGTAATGAGATCTGGCGCCCTCTTCTGTAAACATAATAAATAAATCTTTAAAAAAAAAAAAACCTATTCAATGTCCTTAGCTATTGGTGAAAAGTGAATTGAAACCATCATTGAGAGTCTATCTCATCCAGTCAGAATGGCTATCAGGAAATGACAAATACTGGCAAAGAAAAGGTACCGTTCATCGGTGCTGCTGAAAGTGAAAACTCACCCATCTGGAACCAAAAAAAAAAAAAAGTTTGCCGTTACCCTCTGTACTGACCAGACAGGTTATTAAGCTAGTGACAGAACATTAGTTTTCATACTTTGCTCTACAAGTGAATATTCCTTGTGATCCTCTTGTCCTATCCTCCCAAGTGCTAGGGTTACTCACAAAAGAGATTCTTAAATCTTTTTCTGAAAGATTATGTATGGAAAAAAAATATATATATATATCTTTATGAGATGCTTATCAAATCTGTCCCTCCCGGAGAACATGGTCCACTGAATCAGTAAGCAGGGCTCATATGGGCTCACAGGGACTGAAGTGGCAAGCTCAGGGCCTGCATGGGTCTGTACCAGGTCCTCTGTGTACATGTTATGGCTGTTAGCTTGGTGTTTTTGTGGGACTCCTAACAGTAGGAGTGGGTGTGTCTTGGACTCTCTTGCCTGCTCTTGGGACTCTTTCTCTTGTTGGGCTGCCTTGTCCAACCTTGATATAAGGGTTTTTGCCTTGTCTTATTGTATCTGATTTTGTCATGTTTGGCTGTTGTCTCTTGGAGGCCTGTTCTTTTCTGAAGGGAAATGGGGGCAGGGAGTGGATTCTGGGGGAGATGGAAAGTGTTGGGGAGCTGGGAGGAGCAGAGAGAAAGGAAAAATCTGGTCAGGATGTATTGCATGAAAGAAGTATCTATTTTCAGTTTTTTAAAGAAAAAAAAAAAACTGTCCCTCCAGCAACATGATACACAGAAGAATCTTTCAGAATCATAGATAGCATCAACAATAGTTCCTTCCTGCCCATGAACATTGTCTCCCTTTTCTTCTCTTTTTAGTTTTATTAATTTATTTTTATTACATTTTTTTCATTTAATTTATATACCAACCACAGTTTCCTCTCCCTCCTCTCCTCCCATTCCTTTCCCCACCTCACATCTGTGCCCCACCCCCTCGCCACTCCTCGTCCATTCAGAAAGGGGCAGGCCTCCCATGGGAGTCAGCAAGCATGGCATATCAAGTTGAGGCAGGACGAAGCTCCTCCACTGTTGTTCAAATCTTAGATGATCTTTTAATAAAAAACCCAGAGCCAGATATTAGGGTGAAAGCTGAAAGATCAGAGAAGCAGAGCAAGCCACAGCCCAACCTCACCTCACCAACTCCTCAGCCTATCCTGTTTGCTCAGACTGAAAGCTTCTGAGTCCTCACCCAAAAGGATCTCTGCTGAACTGCTTTACTTACTGTTTCCTCAGGCCTTATATACCTTTCTCCACCCTGCCATCACTTCCTGGGATTAAAGGCGTGTGTACTTCCCAGTACTGAGATTAAAGGTGTGTGCCACCACTGCCTGGCTCTGTTTCCAGTGTGGCCCTGAACTCACAGAGATCCAGACAAAAGGATCTCTGCCTCCCCCAGTGATAGGATTAAGGGTGTGTGCCACCACTGTCTGGCCTCTATGTCTAATCTAGTGACTGGCTCTGTCCTCTGACCTTAAGACAAGTTTATTAGGGTACACAATATATCACCACACTTGGTTGGGCAAGGCATCCCAAATGGGGAATAGGTTCCCCAAAGCCAGCTCATGTGCCAGGGACAGGTCCTGATCCCACTGCTAAGGACCCCACAAACAGACCAAGGTACACAGCTGTCACCCACATGCAGAGGGCCTAGGTTGGTCCCATGTAGTCTCCCTAGCTGTCAGTCCAGAGTCCATGAGCTCCCACTAGCTCAGGTCACTGTCTTTCTAATCCTTGTAATGGAAATAGTAGGAAAATTTGATATGCCCAGTGTTGGAGCAGGTCAGCTGAGCACACTGTTTCCTGCTATACCTTCCATCTGATTGTCTTGAAAATTATTTCATTGTAGTAAAGCCATGGAAACCTACAGGTGTGTGAATCCTACCTCTTGACTGACATCTGGGTGTTCCTCCTCCTCTTTCCAGTTTTGGTGTCATCCCAAGCACTCCCTTGGCCATCCATACTCCACTGATGCCAAACCAGAGCATCGATGTCTCTCTGCCTCTCAACACCTTGGGCCCAGTCATGAAGATGGAACCTCTGAACAACTTGCAGGTCAGAGTTTTCCTTCACTTGCAGAGTGTTTGTTAGTGTCTGGCTGATTTTCCTTTATGTGTAAAGCGATCCATCTATAGTCGCTCCTTCTCCATTGCTATAACAAAATATAACCCACATACAGAGGCTTATTTAGCTTACAGTTTGGCAGATGTAAGAGCCTGGTATTAACATTTCATCAATCTGGTGAGGAACTTTGACTTCCTTTTATCGGGCACAGAATTATGGTAGATGACACATGACACAAAGTCACAGGGCAATAATGAAAGCAAAGGAGAAGCAGAGGCAGTCATTTTTTTTTTTTTAAATCAACATTTACTGTTCCAAAACCTAGCCAGGCTCTCACAAGAACTGTAGTAATGTCTTGAAAGGGCCGGCATTCCCCGTGACCTCACCACTTCCCACTAGGCCATTGCCTATCTCAGCTTCAGCATGCCAAAGACCCAGCCTCCCAATATGAAACCTGTAAGGAAAGACCTCTTTTGATAAAGTTGGTAACAAAATAGTTTGAAATGACTCTGTTGAGGGAGACTGGCTCCCTCCTATTCCCCAGGGTACTCTTGAGCAGGGAGAAATGAGGAATTTGTAGATAGAAGGATAGAGAGAGAGAGAGAGAGACAGATAGAAAACACAGGATAGTCTCGAGAGGGCCTGAGTCCAAACCCACCAGCACCTTCTGTCTCGACTAAATGACTTTTTAAAGGAATGCCCAGGAGTGGAACAAAAGACCTCTCCCAGCACAGCTAAGTGTAGACCATCCCAAACATCTGGTGACCATGCACATGGTCCAGCCATCCCCTAATGCAGCCCTGCTGTGTAAAGCAGGCTCAGATCTCGCTAGGAAACCTTTGTGGGCTCCCACACTCTATGGTGAAGAGTTTTTATTTTATTTTGATAAACAAAAACCAAAACTGTGCAGTGACTTAAAGAGGTACTTACTCAATAAACATTTTAAAGTTCATTTCTTGAGAGTCTCATTTATCCTAACTTGACTGAGAATAACTTTGAACTTCTGATTCTCTGGGCTCTCCCTCCTCAAAGTGTAGGGTTATAGGCATGCAGCACCATGGCTGGTTTTCAAAGAAACTAGAGACATGACTCAGCAGTTGAGAGCACTGGCAGCATTTAACAGAGGACCAGGTTTGGTTCCCAGCACCCACATGCAGCACACAGCTGTCTGTAATTCCAGTTCCAAGGGACCTGACACCCTCTTCTGTCCTCTGTAGGTGCTATACACACATGGTACACATACATGCATACAGGCAAATACTCATACACGTAAAAGTAATAAATCTTCCCTTTAAAAAAGACTCCCAGAGGCTGGAGAGACGGCTCAGCGGTTAAGAACACTGACTGCTCTTCTAGAGGACCTGGGTTCAATTCCCAGCACGCACATGGCATCTAACAATTGTCTGTAACTCCAAGATCTGACACCCTCACACATACATGCAGGCAAAACACCAATGCAAATAAAATAAAGATAAATTATTGAAAAAAAGACTCCCACCTGAAAAGAAAATATGTTGATAATGAGCTCATACTTGATCAAAAAATGAAAAGGAGAAAAGGAAGAAGATGCACTGTGGCAGACATAAGACTTAGTGGAAGAAATGACAGAATAATTTGAATGAGACTGCAATATATTTAACATGATGAAAGAAAAATATTAACCATCCACTTTCCAGTCCAGACAGATGTGTCGAATTGCTCGATGTTCTAGAAATACCGATGTGAAATGTGACTATGGTTGATAAAACAACGAGCTGTTATGTTGAACTTTGAACTAAACATTCTTCAGTAGTGTAGACACCAGCACATTGTCTGCCGGTTCACCAACTACCTTGTTGCCACAGTGGCTAATTGTGGCTTTTCTTAGAGCTGAGTAAGAATTTTTTAGAGTAGACAAGTGAGTCAGAATGTAACTTAGCTGAGTCTAGAGGAAGAAAACTAGGGTTACTCTGTAGATAGAATTGGCTGTTACTATGAGGAAAGTAATGTGTTAAGGGCGTTTCCAGTCACAGTCTTCAAGTAACTAACCCAGATATGCATCTGCTCTCTTTCTTGGAGGCTAACCTCCCATTGGCCCATTAAGCCCCAAGCATGATGTCTAGGACAGTCGGCATGCATGCATGAATGCTTTCCTTCAGAAGTAGGAAGGATATTTGGGTCACAGAAACTAGGGCAAGTGTTCAGTTCCTAAAAGAAAACAAAGGAATGTTAGTTCACTTTTCTATTTGCATTTCTAATCTACTGAATCCCAGATAAGAATTCCTAAAAGAAGGTGGCTCTTCTTACATTTAAAGCCCTCCACTGAAGGCACTTATACAACATTGGGATTAATAAGTTATTTTTCACACATCTGCTGTTGTAAAAAGCAGTCTGTAAAGACTGTCTTAAAGGTTGGGCCTGTCACTTGCCTAGCAAGCCCAACCCACCCCACCCCCAATTCCATCTCTAGTCAACTACTGATTCTTCAAGTTTTCCTCGTGGGCTCTTTTCTCTCAGGGATAGCATAATTGTGACTCTCTTATTAATGGGCACTTCTCAGTGCTAAAGATAAACAAACCCGTGAAAAGAAAAGCTTTCATCCCCTCTGCCGGGAGAAGGAAGCGAAGAAATAGCTGGAATGAGGGAGGGACTGCAGAGTGAGCTTCCGTTCTGCTCCTGGCCTGATGTGAACAGAAGAGTTAAGACTTACCTGAAGATGAGACCAAATAGCCCAAACTCCCTGTAATACTTTAGAAAAGTTTTTCATTAAAATGCTCGTTACGGGGCTGGAGAGATGGCTCAGAGGTTAAGAGCACCGACTGCTCTTCCAGAGGTCCTGAGTTCAATTCCCAGCACCCACATGGTGGCTCACAACCATCTGTAATGATATCTGGTACCCTCTTCTGTTTACATAATAAATAAATAAATAAATCTTTAAAAATGCTCGTTACACTACCATTTGTTATAGTATGAAATAGTATACATTAAAAAAGATACCATCTCAGCCGGGCAGTGGTGGCACACGCCTTTAATCTCAGCAGTCAGGAGGCAGAGGCAGGTGGATCTCTGTGAGTTCGAGGCCAGCCTGGGCTACAAAGCGAGTTCCAGGACAGGCACCAAAAGCTGCACAGAGAAACCCTGTCTCAAAAAACCAAAAAAAAAAAAAAAAAAAAAAAGATACCATTTCTGCTCATGTATTTGTGCATGGTGGGTGCCTATGTGCACACATGTGTACATGTAGATAGGGAAGCTAGTGGCTATCATCCACCTTATGTCTTGAGACAGGATTTCACCTTGAGCTTGTTGATTTATCTGGTCTGGTTACTTGATGAGCTCTGGGTATCTACCTCCTTTGTTTTAAAGTACTCGTGTTGCAGATAACTGACCACCACACCTGGCTTTCCTATGTGGCTGCTAAGGCTCAAATTCAGATGCTCAGCCTTAGACACCAGGCACTTTACCCACTGAGCCTTCTCCCAGGACTGTGTGTGTGTAGACCAGAGGTCAACCCCTGGTGTCATTTTCCTCAGGAGAGCACCTTGTTTTAGGACACAGTCTCATGGGCCGAGAGCTCACCAAGCAGGCTTAGCTAGGTGACCAGCGAGCCCTAGGGATCTACCTGTCTTTGCCTGATTTCCCACTGCTGATATTAAAAGCATTTTACACTGTGCGTGTTTTGTTTTAATAGTTTCTGGTCATCAAAACCAGGTCCTCATGCTTGCAAAGTAAATGCTTTACTGACTGAGCTGTCTCCCCAGCCCCAGTTACTTCTTAAAGTAGAAAGTCGATTATTGTGCCAGAGATACAGACTGAAATCTCTAGTATAGAGATTTGAACCTTGAATGATGTTACTGCCATTCCAGTGTTGACTAGAAAACCCTTTGTGAGGTTGACGATATAGTTCGGTGGCAGAGTTCTTACCTACTATGTGTAAAACTCTAGGTTTGATCCACAGCAGCGTGCGCGCGCACACACAGCCTTTAAATCCAGCTTATAAATAGCATACAGAGTAAAATTTGCCCCACTGTGGAATTCTTTTGAGTTTATTTATATCAGATAATTATATCCTAAAAAAGAAAAGATTATTCCCTCTATTTAAATAAAACAAAAACCTTAACAAGTGTCTAAATAATTTTTCTCTAAATGTGTTTAATTGACTCCAGTGTCATTGTTTTTCATTCCACGTGTGTTAGTTGCTTAGAAACATCTTCTCAATATACTCACTGGCAAGTAACTGCTTCTTCGAGTCAGAGCCTGCACAGAGACAATGGAGTTATGACATGCCTTAGAGTTCCCATGGCTACATGGCTTCCTTTTTCACTGTGCTATAGATGATTATACTGATGGCGTCATTCTTTCGTGATCCTTTTTAGCAGGGTTATGTAAGTATAGCTTAAAGAATCATCTGGGGTTGGACATGGTGTCTATAATCTCAGCACCAGTAAGGCTTAGGCAGGAAGATTACAGCAGGTATAAGGCTAGCCTGAGCTACATAGTGAGCTTCAGAATAGCTAAATAAATAAACTAGGCCATAGTGTGAGGATCTGTCTCTAAACACAACACTGATTCTGCAGGAAAAACTCAGAGCCCAGCCTTCTCTCCCCAGTGTGGGCCCCAGTGCTCCTCCACAGAAGCAACCTCTTCTACCTCTTCCAGTTGATCCTCTGAATAAAACGCTCTCTGCTGCAACTCCGGGGTCTGAGGAGTCCTCTCCCTTGCTGTCTTCGTCTACATGTTTACTTCCCACATCTCATTCTCCTGGTCTCCCTGAAATTTGCTTAAGTCAGTGATTACCGTTATTATAAGGCATAGTCAGTCATAGTGAGCCATATAGTAAGGTGTAATTTTTTTCCCCATAAGACTTCTTATAAATAATAACTTAATGTCTTCTTTTATGTTCTTAAGTACAGTTCAGTCCAAAGTGTGATGGAGTTCATATTCTCCACCATAGTCTCACCAGCTCAGCTTTCTGGAAGTCTCTTGTGAAGTCTTAGAACCTGTCCCCAGCAGGTGCTGAGCCGTCAGCCTGACACACTGCATCACCCCCCTCATCTCCCACGTATGCTCTCCGAGTTGCCTTTCGTTTCCTTGGTTTATTCTTTCATTTTGATAAAACAGATCTTCCTGAGACCACCAAAATAAATTTTTGGATATGCCATCTTTTCTTTTTTTTTTAATTTGCATGAGTGTTTTGCCTGCATGTATATCTGTGTGCCATGTGTGCAGTGCCTATGAAAACCAGAAGAGGTTGCTGGATATACTGGAATTTCAGACAGTTGTGAGTCACTGTGTGGGTGCTGGAAATTGAACCTAGGTCCTCTGGAAGAGCAGCCAGTGCTCTTAGCCAGAGCCATCTCTCCAGCCCTAAGGTTTCACCAAAATAGGTGAAACCTGTTACATATCTCCTTTATTGTCTTCACACTTGTTGAACACTTTTTGTGTAACTTCGAGGTTAAGAATCATTTTCTCTCTACTCTGAAGCCTTTATAGTTCTTCATTCTGTTCTATGCCCTGTACTTCACCAGTGAAAGCTTATAGAATCCTTATCCTTTCCACAGACTGCTCTATTATTCTAAAGCAAATCCCAAACATTGCTATCACTTCATCTGTATTTTGTCATATATCTTCAAGTAAAAAAGATTCTTTTTTTAAAAAAGAACCACAGTAGAGTAGTAAGGCCACAAAAATGGTTCACTGGGTAAAGTGCTTGCCACAGAAGCATGAGGACCTGGGCATGGCAACAAGTAGTTTCAGTGACGGAAGGTGGAAACAGGGTCTCTCGGTGGTATGCTGGCAATCCAGTCTAGCCAATCAGTGAGAGAGCCTGTCTTAAAAAATAAGTTGAAACAGGCATCGTGATGTGATCCTTTAATCCTAGCACTCAGGAAACAGAGGTAATTGGAGTTCAAGGATAGCCTGGTCTTCAAAAGAGAGTTCCAGGGTGGCCAGGACTATATAGTGACACCTGGTCTCAGAAAAAAAAATTGGAACATGTCATAGTTACTTCTCACTGCTGTGACAAAAGCAGCTTACAGGGGAAGCATTTACTTTGGCTCACATCTGTAAGATGAATTACTAAACAGTCTCATTAATAAAAATCCCGGAGCCAGATATTGGGATTCAAACCCAGAGATCAGAAAAGCAGAAAGAAGCCAGCCACGTTCTGACCACTTGGAGATCCTCAGCCAAAGAGACCTACCTCCTATATACCCATGCCTATGTGCCTTTCTGTTCTGCCATCTCATTTCCTCTCTCCACCCAGCTACATCACTTCCTCTTCCTGCCCAGCTCTGTCACTTTAGACCTTTATGTCTGTACAGACCTCCAGACCTTTATGGTTAGTGCTGGGATTAAAGGTATGTACCACCACTCCTGGCTCTGTTCCCAGTGTGGCCTTGAACTCACAGAGATCCAGATGGATCTCTGCCTCCTGAGTGATAAGATTAAAGGCATGTGCCACCATTGCCTGACCTCTATGTTTACTATAGTGGCTGGCTTTTTCCTCTGATCCTCAGATAAACTTTATTGGGGTGCACAGATAAAATATCACCACAGATATCGCCCATCATGTCAGGAAGGACATGGCAGCAGGCAGGGAAGAGCAGGAAGCTGGCTATTCACCTTACATGGGGAAGAAGAGTGAACAGGAAGTGAGGGAGGGCCATACATACAGCCTCAAGGTCCAGCCCTAGTAACCCACTCCTTCCAGCAAGGCTCTACCTCCTAAAAGTTCCACAGCTTTCCCCCAACTATACCAGCAGCTGGGAATATTTAATATTCAAACCATAACAGACAGTGATTAAAGAGGACACCCAACATCAATATCTGGCCTACACAAACACACACACACACACACACACACACAACTACAGTGATTATTCTTGCATCTTAAAAATAAAAATATTACCAAGAATTTCTTGGCAGCCAAATATCCACTTATGTTCAAATTTCTAATTTGTCTTAGTATCTTAACTGTTTTGTTTTCCGGTTCTGAGAACCAGACACAGAGCCTTGTGTTTACTAGGTGACCATTCTACCCCTGAGCTACATCCATATCCCCATGATTTGGTTTTACTGTTGCTGTTTATTTTAAACTGGCAAAAATGGGCATATTGTAAAGGGCAGTTGCTATTTTCTTAAGCCTCTGCCATGTTGTTTGTTGTGTTTGGGAGGTGGCAGTGTTGGTGATCAAGCTGAGGAACTTGTGGCATGCTAAGTCAGTGCTGTACAACTGAGTACATCCCCAGCCTTCTCGAGTTGCACTGTTTAATATACTAGCCATTAGCCTACATTTGGTTATGTAAATTGAAATTAATTAAAATTAGCTAGGCATCTCAACTCCTCTACTACATGTAAAGCACGTGTGGTTAGTAGTTGCTAGATTGGGTAGTGCAGAGAGCTCTGTTGGACGGTGCTTCTCTCCCTGCCCTTCGCTGTTTGTCTTAGACTTACCTGACTTTTGGAGCTTCTGGAATCTGTGAGTTGATCATTTTTCTCAAACTTGGCTTTGGTCCTTAATCTTTATGCTTTTCCACTGCCCTGTTACGTTTCTTCTCTCCTAAAACTCTAGTCATGCCTTTTGAATCATCTCTTAGGTCATTGAGGCTATTATTGGTGATGGGGGGGAAACTTGGTTTTGTTTTAAAATTGGATGATTTTGTTTGCTTGTTTGTTTTAAACCATGTCATTTTTCTTTTTTTGTTTTGTTTTGTTTTGTTTTGAGACAGGGTTTCTCTGTGTAGCTTTAGTGTCTGTCCTGGAACTCACTCTGTAGCCCAGGCTGGCCTCGAACTCAGAGATCCGCCTAGCTCTGCCTCCTGAGTGCTGGGATTAAAGGCGTGTGCCACCACTGCCCAGCAATGTCCTTTTTCTTGAACTGCCTTGAATCTTTTTTTTTTTTTTTTTTTTTTTTTTGTAAGTCTCTAAATATCCTGAGTGTACCATAATAACTCTTCCAGGCTTTAGGAAAAGACTACAGTCTTAGCATTCAGTCTGTAAGGTCACTTATACCAACCCTCAATGTTTTATCCTCTCTAAAGGAATTAATCTTCCGGTTTTTCACAGAACTAGGGCCTCAGGTACTATTTACCAGGATGGGAAAGATATGGAAATCTGGGTCTGTTGATGGCATCGTAATCTTTTTTTTTTTTTTTGAGACAGATTTCTCTGTGTGTAGTCCTGGCTGTCCTGGAACTCACTCCATAGTGATCCACCTGCCCAGCCTCTTTTTCCCTTTTTTTTAGTAGAGCTTTGCTGTGGGTTGAGCTCAGGGCCTTGAGCTTGCTAGGCAGACTGCACTCCTATCCCCAGTCTTCTCTTTTAAATGGCGCTACCCCACCATACAAGATTAGAGGGCTACAAGTCATGACCAAGATTCTATGGCATTATTGCCAATCTGTGTGTTTTCTGTTAAGATGTTATTGCTCTTATGTTTTGCTTCCTTTATGGATTAATGACTGTAACACGTTTTATTCTCCTTTAGTTATAGCAGAATTCATGTATTTCAGGCCAGCTTCTAACTCTGTGTAGCTGAAGATGACCTTGAACATCTGAGTTTACAGGCTTATGCCACTACTTAATGTTTATGTGGTACTGGGAATTGAACCCAGGGCTTTGTGAATTCGAGGCAAGCACTCTGCCAACTTAACCAAATCCTCAGTCTTAAAGTGATTTGTATTTCTGTCTTTGCTTAGAAGACTGATAACACCTTCTTAAAAATTCTCTTTTGAGCCTGCAATATGGTTCATCCAGTAAAGGTACGTGAAGCCTCAAGACAAACCTGAATTAGATCCCTGGAATCCACATAATGGAAGGAGAAAACAAGCTCTTGCAAGTGTCTCCCGACCTCCACATACACACTGTGGCACATGTGCATCAGTAAACACACGAGTGAGGGCAAATAAGCAAATGTAATTTTTTTAAAGTTCTTCCTTGTATATAGATTCACATTCAAGATTAATCTGTCTTCTTATCTGTTATCTCCTAATCTCAACTAGACTGTTGGATAAGAGACTGCAGTGTTGATTAGGGAAAGGATAGGTGTGTGTCTCTTGATTTTCGTCTTTGCACTCATTCGTTCTGACAAGGGAAGAGAGTGTTGAAAACAGCAGCTACAAAGGACACCTTCTAATCCTGTTTAGTCTTGGCTTTAAGACTTTATCCGCCAGAAGGAGTTTTGTGACTATGTGGCCCTAAGGAAATTCTGTCCCTTGTCACTCCTACATTGTAGTCTCAGCTTGTGAGACAGTCAGTTGCAGATGGTGCCTGGCCTGGTATTTCTTGTCTCCCATATGTCCGTTCACACTCAGAAAGTCCACAGCTGTAGCCATTGGACCAGAAAAACTGGTGAGTGCTTCCAAATGGAAGACCTTTGCAGCAGCTTCTCTTGGATGAAGCCGGCTGCCTGGCATTTGCGGACTTTTCTTGACTGACACACAGTGCAAACAAGTTCAGGGTTAAAGCTTCTTTGGCTTTTCAGGATCCACAGTTGTCTCCATGTGGCCTTCATGGAGTACTCAGTGCTGCTTGTACTGAGTCCTTGGAAATGGCTTGCTAGATGGCTAGCACAGGCACAGTGCATATGACCAGGTCAGATGAATGGATCCAATGTCATATACACTCAAACATCCCTAAAATAGCCCAGAAGCATCATGTAAGGAAATGGGGTCTTAATTATGAAAAATTAAAAATATTTTTCTAACCAAAAATAATTTCTATGATTGGCTATTTCAATGCATTTTTCTTGTCACATCAAGACTATATACACGCCGGGCGGTGGTGGCGCACGCCTTTAATCCCAGCACTCGGGAGGCAGAGGCAGGCGGATCTCTGTGAGTTCGAGGCCAGCCTGGTCTACAGAGCAAGATCCAGGAAAGGCGCAAAGCTACACAGAGAAACCCTGTCTCAAAAA
>CABHPH010099284.1:51360-96141 GCA_902168325.1 Peromyscus nudipes | reverse complement strand
AAAAAAAAAAAAAAAAAAAAAAGACTATATACACGTTGTTCAGTTTCATCAAAGAAATTTGGTATCTTGAATTTTAGATAGTCCTTTTTTTGCTAGATTGTGCTTGATGGTACATCTTTTTTTGTCAGGATAACTGAGATTCAGGTTGAAGGTGGAACTCAGTGCTTGAATGCTTGCCTAATGAACACAAGACTCTGGGCTTGATTCCTAGCACCCACACTCATTTCCCTCAGAAGATAAACAAGGTTCTCCTGAGGAGTCCCTTTCGTTTTTCTGCATCCAATACGCCACTACTAGATGCTGGAATTTCGTAAGAATATGTCTGTAGTTAGGGTTTCTTCTGTTGCTATAAAGCACCGTGATAAAAAGCAACTTGGGGAGGAAAGGATTTATTTCAGCCTACAGTTCCATAGCACAGTCCACCACTGGAACCTGAAGGCAGGAGCTGATGGAGAAGCCATGGAGGAGTGCTGCTTACTGGCTTGCTTAGCCTCCTTTCTTATAGCAACCCCAGACTACCATTGTAGAGATGGCACTGTCCAGGGTCAGCTAGGACCTCCTGTATCAATTATCAATCAAGAAAATTTACCATAGCTTGCCCATAGGCCAATGTGGTGGGAGCATTTTCTCAACTGAGTTTCTATTTCCAAAATGACTCTAACTATGTCAAGTTGACATAAAACTAGCCAGCACAGAGAAGAAAGGGTTTATTTCAGCTTACAGTTCCACATCACAATCTGTCATTGAAAGATTTCAAGGCAGAACCCGGAGGTAGGAACTAAAGCAGGAGCCATGGAGGAAGGCTGCTTACTGGCTGTCTGCCTTCCTCATGCATGCTCTGCCTGTTTTCTTTCCTCCTCCTCCTCCTCCTCCTCCTCCTCCTCCTCCTCCTCCTCCTCCTCCTTTTCTTCTTCTTCCTCTCCCCCCTCCCCCCTTTTTCTCTTGAGGCAGGATCTTACTGTGTAGCCCTGGCTGTCCTAGAATTTCCTAGTAGACCAAGCAGTCTTGAATTTATAGAGATCCTCCTGCACTCTTCCTCCAAGTACTGGGATTAAAGGTGTATACCACCATGTCTGCCCTACTAGCCTGATTCTTATATACCCTAGGACCACCTGCCCAGGGGTGGCACCATCCACAGTGAGCTGGGCCCTCACACTTCAATCTCTAATTAAGAAAATGCCCCACTGGCCTGCCTACAGGCCAGTCTCAAGGAGGCATTTTCTTAATTGTGGTTCTCTCTTCTCAGACATGTCTGTCAAACTGACAAGAGCCAACAGCACATCTGTTAACAGCAGCTGTCCCAGCTGAATGACCACATGTAAGCAATAGGCAATAACATTATATTCTCGTGAGCCCAGGTACTCTGTGAAATTAGAAATCTGCTGCCAGTGTCAGAAGACAGTTGTTACTGAACAAAGAGCTCAGTTCTCAGTATACACAAGCTCATGTCATAGAAAAGGGCCCTATGCAGGCCGGTCATTCAAGGGAACAGAGGTCCATGTTAAGACCTTGAGCAAAGTATAATGAATTTAAATACACACACACACCACGTGTATAGTAGTAATAAAAAGTGATCTGTACTACACAGGAAACCTTGTCTCAAAAAATCAAAGAAAAAGTGATCTATAGCTGGGCAGTGGTGGTGGTGGTGGTGGTGGTGGTGGTGGTGGTGGTGGTGGTGCAGCATGCCTTTAATCCTAGCACTTAGGAGGCAGAGGCAGGTGGATCTCTATGAGTTCAAGGTCAGCCTGGTCTACAGAGTGAGTTCCAGGACAGCCAAGACTACACAGAGAAACATCTCAAAAAACAAATGTCTCAAAAATCAAAACAACAGAAAGAGATCTGTAGACTTTTCTTTTTTTATTTTTATTTTATGTGCATTGATGTTTTGCCTCCTTGTATGTCTGTGTGAGGGTGTCAGATCACTTGGAACTGGAGTTACAGACAGTTGTGAGCTGCCATGTGGGTGCTGGGAATTAAACCCAGGTCCTCTGGAAAAGTAACCAGTGCTCTTAACCCCTGAGCCATCTCTTCAGGCCCAGACTTTTGTTTATTAAAATCATACTCATCTTCTACCATAAATATAAGTCATAAGTGAGTGATAGAAAATGAAATCTGTTTGAGACTTGTAGTTTGTTACCTGGTTGGGAACAGTTTTAACTATATGATCTTTATGCATTTAGAGAATGTTGAATTTTTAGTACAACATAGGTAACCTTCAGGTAACCTTTCTAGTCCCTCTGTTCTCATTATCCTGAAAAATCTTTACACAAAGCTTTAATGCACATTATAGGTTCAAGTTAAAGAGAATCCTGAGATTTCCCTGAGCTGGACTGAAGCCTATTTTAGAGTCACATTCACATTTACTTATACTTATTTACTTATAATGCTCTGTTATGTTTTTCTCTAGTGTTATGTTTTATAAGATATGAATTTTTTTACTTTAAAAATGTATGGGTTATTCAGGCTTCATAATATAAAAATCTTTACATATTGAAATAAAACTTGAGGGCTTAGGGTAATAGCCTGGTGGTATAACTCTTCCTATCATGGTCCAGATCTGGGATAAAATTCCCACCACCTAAAAACAAAGAAAAACAAAACATATACATAGTAGAAGTAGAAAAGAGATGCTTAGAAAAGCCCCATGGACATGTGTAAAGACTGTACAGTCTTGGGGCTCAGGCTGTGTCCCAGTGGCAGAGCTCTTGTCTAACATGCACAAGGCCCTAGGTTCCATTCACAGTGAGAATAGAAAATCCTACAATTTACTCTTTTTCTGTTTCAAAGCCTGTTTTTGGTAGAATTTATACTGCACTGGTAGTGGTTGGGGTTTGAGTATTTGCAGGAATACTATCAGTGTTTTATTATCATAAATTCTCCACTCTGTCTTTGTAAAATTCCATAAAAAGTTATTTGAAATGAAATATGTCTTCCTTTAGCATCTCTGTAGATACCAACTGTGATTTTTCAGACTAAGTTTCTTTCTGAGTCAAGGTACACAGATTAAAAATCAGTCATGGGAGCATGTAATGAAAATGTGCTGAGTCTGGATTCATTTTCCCTTTTATTTATGTTTTATATTGTTTGGAGATAAATTTTCCCTGTGTTGCCCAGTTTAGCCTTGAACTCACCGTCCTTCCTGGGCATCCTGAGTAGCTGGAGTTATAGGTGTATACCACACCTGGCTTGGCTTTCCCCTTGGTTCCATTTCAGGAAAACCTGGTTTAAGGGAAAGCACTGATACAATTGTCAGTCTAAACCCAGTTAGAAGTGGGGTTACTGGTGAATATAATCAGGATCTATTATAGTTTAGAAACGAAGGAAAATATTGACCAGTCGTTTTTGAAAGGTGTATGAATGAACAGTGGTCCTTGGCTTAGTAGCAGCCTTTGTTTCCAGGAACCATTGAAAGAATTGGAGGGTAAATACTCAGACTGTTGTTTCACTTGACAGTATCTGCCCCTTCTGTATATGACCTGCTTCCCTAGGACTACCTAGAGATAGCGTCTGTGCTCAGTGACCTGTCCTTCTCTAGCGTCTCAGCAGCCACATGTCTTCCTTCTGTCCACATAAGGTTAGATAACACACCAGGCATCGCGCAGGCACAGCTGTGACTCTAGCTGATTTACTGCTAACCCAAAGTCTTTCTGCTTTTTCTAGGACTTCTACAGCAAACTAGTCTAGGATGGGGGGTGTTACTTTAACTGATACAGTCCTGCTTTCACGATCTTAGAACATGGTACAGTTTATAGTAAATGTGTTTAAAAGGGTCTTTTTACATTATTTATTTAGTGTATACATGTGTGATGTGCAGGTCTCTGACCTTCACAGCCAGTAAAGTAGCAAATCTGCAGGAGGCAAAAAGGCAGTTTGGTTCAAAATGACTCAGTAGCCAGTGTTGGTTCAAACTTTGGGAGCCTGACCCTGAGTCATTTATTTTAAACATATTTAAGCACAGCACAATTTGGTGAAAACTTTGCTGGTGATAATTAACTCAATCCCATGTGCAAAATAAAGCATACATAAATCTTGAGGAACAAAGTAAGCTAAATAAAGGTCAGATGGGAATGTGACACTTTCCATAAAGATAGGTTCTATAGATTGACCAAGAAAAACAAGCTCATGGGGGAGGATCCAATATGACCACACAACTAGCACACCAGGCTATTAATCATGTCTGCTCCCAGCCTTCTGGGTAGATAACAGGTTATGCATCCTTTCCTTTGAAAGAACAACCCTGTGTGTTTAACATTCTGACTCCCTAGTGCTCATCTGTGAGCTCTGTGTCTCCTACAGTGTGAGTGTGCACATGGGGGGGAGCAGTCATAAAACAGTGCACAAGTTGATTATCTCCTTTTACCATGTGGGTCCTGGAGATTTAACTCAGGTTAAGTCCTGCTTGGTGGCAGGTGCCCTTACTCACTGAGCCATCTGCTAGCCCCTCTTTCAGAGTTTAACAGCAGTAGGAGGTATAGCCTAAGGGAAGAACTCTTGCCCAGCAAGTATAAAGCCCGTGGATTCAATTCCTTAAAGCTCAAAAAAAGGGGAAAGTTTAATTGTAAGTTCTCACATTCTATCCCTGAGTATTAATGTTATGATATTTAAGATGTGACAGTTAGTTTCTCCCAGTCCTGGCAAGGTAAAAATAACAGTCATTGAAAGAGAAAAGAGTTATGTCTGTGGGTGTGTTTGTTTATTTGTTGTATATAATATGCAGAACTGCTTAAGGTAAGAGTTTAGCATTTGGAGGGTTGGAGAGATGGCTCAGTCAGTGGTTAAGAGTACTTGCTGCTCTTGCAGAGGACACAGATTCAGTCCCCAGCACCCACATGGAGGCCACAACAGTCTATAGAACCCCCAGTTCCAGGGGACCTGATGCCCTCTTCTGGCTTCCTTGGACACCAGGCACCAGAATGGTACACATACATACATACATACATACATACGTATATACATACATACATACATGCAGGCAAAACACTCACACACACAAAATAAAAATAAATAATATCTTTAAGTTTAGCATGTGGCGAACTGACCTGTCTCTAGACTGGAAAGCCTGTGAAATTATCGATGTCTGTTTTTGGCACCTGCTACTATATAATGGAATTCTGCTGCAGGCTAACTAGAGGAAGGAAGAAGTGAAGGTTTGTAATAATGCTGTTTGGATAGCCACTGGGCTAGACAGTGTAGTATCCCAGGTTAGTCGTATTTGGGCAGAAAGAAGTCACATATACACTATAAGTTCCTGGTTTATTTTCCTGCTGTAAAATGTTTTTTTGTTGTTGTTTTTTAAGTGAGGACTGTGGGGCTGGGTATATAGCTCAGTGGTGGAACATAAGGCCCTGGGTTTAATCCTCAACACCATGAGGGTTGTGGGGGGATGCTACCTGGAACAAGAGCAGAGCCATGTATCTTGCTGGACATTATTTTCACTTGACCCCGAAGTTCCTTGTAAGGCATGCAACTCATAGGAATGAGCCTGCTGGGGTAAAAGTGGCTTGGCTGTTGTTAAACCCAAACCCTTTTCCTTTAAGCTCCCATTCCCAGACAGAAAGAATGTGCATGTATAATTATCTGAGCTGAGAAGCTGAGGTCCTGAAGTCAGGACCTATGTGTCCTAACCATGTCCTCTTACCTTGTTGACTCCATCTGTTTCTCTGCCCCTTTCTCTGCTGAAGGGCTGGCAGTAGGTCCACTGCTGCCTTGAAGCCTTTAAATTGGCCATTTTCCTGTCTGAAGTGTGCCCTCCCAATTCTGTCTGCATGACTTATTTACTCCATGCAGACCTGTGCAGCAAACTTTCTTGTCAGACTGTCTTTGGACCGCCAGCCTGCAGATAATGACTCGGAGACTTACTAATTATGAAAGCTGGGCCTTCCTTAGCTTAGGTCTTTTCCCAACTAGCTCTTGTAACTTAATTACCCATATTATTTAATCTGTGCTCTGCCACATGTCTCAGTTACCTCTTTTTAATGCAGCATATCCGACCTGCTCCAAGTCTGCTGGCGAAATCATGAGCCTCTCTTCTTCCCAGCTTTCTCTCTCTCCCAGGAAATCCCACCTATTCTCTCCTACCTAGCTATTGGCCATTCGGCTCTTTATTAAACCAATCACAGCGACACATCTTCACACAGTGTACACAAATATTCTGCAACACCTCTGCTAAAACAGTATCTTTCAAGTAAGGTCTCACTCCACCCCTTCCCCAGCCCCTCTTAACCCTTTTTTCTTCCTATGCTACTTACCACATTTTAAATACGTTTTTTCACTCTTCCTTCCTTCTCCACTCTGACTAGAGCAAACTGTTGAAAGGCAGCAGTTACTGCCCACCCACCCCCCATTCCCAAGACCTCAGTGCATAGAACACTGCCAAACAACACAGTAAGTGGACAGTAAATATTTGTTATTAGATAAGCTTTTTTTTCCATTTAGAAACATCAGATTCCTCTAGTTCTTAAACAATACCCAGCAAGACCAGCTCTTCCTCTAAGCAGGGTATCCCTCACTATAACATCTGCCTGCTGTTGCTTAGGGTCTGAGCTTTTTCTTAGGTGGGGGCGATCCCCAGCCTAAATTTAATTTCAGATCAACAATTCACAGATTCGTTTTTGTGGAAGGAGCAGGGAAGGAGCTGCTGCTTCAAGGCATATCAGTGCATCCCGAGACTGGAGATGAGGAGACAAATAGGTCATCTTCTTCTAACATGTGGAGAATTTCTTTGTCACTAACCTATGCCTGTACTTCTTAAGAATAAAACAAACTGCCAGCCCTAAATTACCCACCTGTGTCCTAAGACTCCAAGACTCCTTTTATTGGTATTTCTAGGGTAAATTTGGAAGCTCAAGCTCAGGGTCAATGAAAAAGTTGAAGGATGCTCTCAGAGTGCCTTGGGGAAAGCAAAATCATTTAGACCGCTGACAGGAAATATAGCTGAGCAAGATGTTTGCTCTGAGACTAGAAGGCAGCTTGCTTGCCTTTTCATACCCCAATAAATGCAAAGATGTATGTGAGAAAGACACATAGATGGAGAGGTGGGGAAATTTGAATAGAAAAGGTAAACTGGGCCTGGTCTCCAGAGCGAGATCCAGGACAGGCACCAAAACTACACAGAGAAACCCGGTCTCGAAAAATCAAAAAAAAAAAAAAAAAGGTAAACTGAGCATGGTCACTCATAATTCCAGCACGCAGAGGCTGAAGCAAGAGGACCGTTAAGAGGCTAGCCTGGACTACTTATGCAGACCCCAGCTCTGAATTCAAATAAAATTAAAAGGACATGGTGGTTCATTTTATCTGGTCATTCATTTATTTACTTTAAGGATTTGATTTGCTTTTAAAGATTTCCGAGTCGAGCATAGTGGCACACACAGTCAGGAGGCAGAGGAGGTGGATCACCATGAGTTTGTAGCTCGTCTGATCTCCATAGTGAGTTCCAGGTCAGTTAGGGCTGCAAAAGAAAACAGTTTCTAAAGATAACAATCAAATAGTCTAGCATTTGTTTTAAAAGAAAAAATTCTATTCCAAGTTTTCTTTGCATGCAACCCAAAAGTTTACATTGGTAGAAATAGATGTGATTATAAATTAAGAGACAAGAGGTCAGAAATTGGAATTTCTAAGCTGAACTTGACTTTGGGAACAAGTTGTTACCTGGCTGTTACCACACTAAGGATTGTGTTGGGACCTTGCGGGTATGAGTTTAGCCTGTTCTCTGAAGTTCAGAGAGCTTCCGTAATGACTGTAGGTAGGCTGCTTGGATCTGGTTTAAATTGCAGTAAGGGTTACAGAACTTGGGTGGAAAGATGGCTCAGGATTAGTACTGCTTGCTCTGCTCCTTCAGGGAGCCAGAGTTCGGTTCCTACCACCCATACTAGGAGTCTCATAACTACCTGTAACTCCAGCTCCAGGGGATCTAGCACCCTTTTCCGGGCCTTACAAGCACCTGTATGCATGTGCACATATACACATTAGTAACAATTAAAGATAAACCTTTATGCATTGCAAAATTTAAGTAGTTCTGATGCTGCAGTGCTTTGGGCTTCTCCTATAGACAGCCTTGAATTCATTCTTGTATGCCTCTGCCCAAATCAGAATTCTGTCAGTTGAATCTCTCATTGAAACCAGTGTCTGTCTATCTACTTTACAACCTTAATCTACTCTTGGGTGTTTTGGAATTTAATCTATATGCATTCTAGTCCATGGTCTAAATGACTTGAGAGGTTTTTTTGAGACTAGATTAAGTAGCTATTATGACAGAATGAGGATTACATGAGTCATGGTTCTGTTTTACCTCCTCTTATAACAAGGCCTACAAAAGAGATTGGCTCATAGGAATTTGTTGTATTTTTAAATATCAGTAATAATTTGTCCTACTTGAGGATTTTGAGTTTTAGGAGTCGTGGGTTGGGGGTGTTGAAAGCTTTCCTTTCTGTCAAAGCTATAAGTGCTGAAGTGCATGTTGTTGCCCATGGGGCTTTCACCTAGGAACCTGGAACCGCTGTGTCTATGAGGAGATTCCCATTCACCATCCTCTTGGCAGGGAACAATACCCATCATCTCCCAAAAATCAACAATATAACCTTTAACTAGGATACTCAGCAAATTGGTACATCTGAGCACCACTCAACTCACATGAATCCTGACCTAGTGGATGGTCAAAGAAAGAATATGGAAAGAGGGTTGTTTACAGCTCATCATTGAATTAAAAATTAATTAGCATGTGACAGGAAGTAAATACATTGACCTTTTCTATGAGAATTTCATGAGCATTTCTGCTATATTTTGATGGCATCCAGATATTGTCAGACATTGCAGATAGCTCTGCTTTTTCAGGGTTCTCTGAGGATCCCTCCCTCCCCCCCCCATAATTCATTGAGCAACAGGCCTTGAAATGGAAGACAACATTGCAACTTAAGGTAAAAGACATTTCTGGCATTGGCTAGGAATGAAGAAAGCTGCAGGTCAATTGAACTCGTGCACCTAGCAGAAAAGGCCATTTCTGATTGAGTCTCAGATGACATGTATCACACTCAGAATCTGTGCTGTTAAAAACCTGTCACTTGGAGCCATTCCCCTAGGATCTGTTGACTAGGTTGTGTGGTACTTTAAAAACACATCTGAATCATCAGTCCTCAGAGAACTGGAAATGGTTGGCGTCACTACTTGGTCCTAACTTGGACCAGTCTGCAAATAATCTTTCCAAAAGCTAAATGGAGAAAAAGGAATAAAAAGAAAAAATACTCTTCAGAGACTTGCAAAGGTCACATGTGACGTCATGAAGAGTAAATGAGATCATCTCAAAGGTGAGCCCTGTCCAGCTGGACTGGCTTTTGTTGTGGTGGTGCCTCCATTGGTCACCTGTGATGAGAGGTGTCGTAAGAGGCCTCATTTGCCAGAGTTCAGACTGAGTTCATTTCAGACCTTTTTATAGTACTTTTAAATACACGAGCACACAGTTAGAATATTAATTTAGGCTGCTCGTCTCCAGCTGTGCCATCATAAAGAGGCTGCAGCTACTGCAGCCAGCCTCCTGTACTATGGAAAGAATGTAATTGCTGGGTACAGGCTGAAGCTGACAGGCTACTCTTTCCCCAGCAGCCCCTGAAAGTACCTTTAAAAAACATTATTATGGTTATTAAGCATTTTTAGCTTACTTTTGTGTTTCAGAGTGCCTTATAATAATCATTTCTATTTGTTTTTCCTGTTGATATCCCCGAGAAGGAAGCAAGTTCATACTGTTATGACCACATGTTGCATATGGCATATATACCAGAGGAAGGCAAGCCTCTCCATGTACCATCTGTGGCCTGCTTTGGGCAGTCTTGAAACCATAGCTGAAGTGGGCATTCTGTTTCTTTGCTCACTGAACTCATTTTTTTAAAACCATTTTTTATTGGGAATGTGAATATTGTGAGTTTTTTGCTCTTTTTAACTGCAGTTTACAGTAAGAAATATATTTTATATCATGTGCATTTACACAGGTGAAATGGAGATTAAATATTACTATTTATGAACTGCACAGTGATATTCTGTTTTGCTTCCTGTGTTTTTTTTAAGGCGTGGCCTTGCTCTGTAGCCCAAGCTGACCTCCTGCCTGTGATCCTCCAGCTCTCACCTCTTGGGGAGTGGGATTACAGGCATGCTCCATATGTCTGGCTATTTTATATATTTTAATATGAAATATAAATAAACATTTTCATATATATATACATAGATAGATAGATAGATACATACATACATACATACATACATACATACATACATACATACATATGTATTGTTTTTCGAGACAGGGTTTCCCTGTGTAACAGTCCTGGAACTCTTAGACTAGGCTGGCCTTGAACTCACAGAGATCCACCTGTCTCCACCTCCCGAGTGCTTGGATTAAAGGCATGCGCCACCACGCCCGGCCTTATAATCATTCTTACATAGCACCTGCCCCACATTCATGTGGGTACTGAGAACCCTGTAGTAAACAAAAGACAAAAATTCCTTCCTATAATTCATGTTTTACTGCGAGGGGTATAATCAAGCCAACAAATGAATGTTAAAAAGAAAAATGAAAAGCATGTGGGACAGGAAAGAGAACAATGAAAAAATAAGCTAAAACAAGGATCTAGGTGTGGCTCCTGGGATTGGAGGGAGATGATATGTTACTATGATAATACATGATCCAGAAAGACCCACCTGCCTGAGAAGATCAACTGTGATTCACACAGAGCCCTGAGGAAGTAGTAAGCCATGCAGATGTCAGGAGGAAGTGTATTCCACAGAAGAAACAGCAAGTACAAAAGACAAAGTTGGAAGATGTGGGCTGTGTGCAAAGAAGAGGCCCTGTGTCTGGAACTGCGAGGGGGAGAGCCATCAGAGGGTGAATGGGGACCAGACTATAGGCAGTTGTATTCTGAATGAGATGGAAAGCCATTGAAAGTTTGAGCAGAGAAGTACTTGCCAACCAACCTACGTTTTAAAGCCCTTCTGGCTACTGCATTGAGAATAAACTGGGGAGGCTGAATGAGTGGAGACAAGTACAGAAATAGGAAGATGCTAAAAGGTTCTCTGCATTCCATTTATTGAGTTTGAAATGAAGGCTGGGGCTGGAGAGAGCTCAGTGGTGAAGAGTGGAGTCTGTTCTTCCAGAAGACCCACGTTTGACTCCCAGCATCCATGTCAGGTGGCTCACAAGCTCCTGTGACTCTAGTTCTAGGGAATCGATGCCTCTGGCCACCATGAGCACCCACGCAAATGTACACAAAAGCACACACAGACACAAAGACATACATAATAGTTTAAATTATCCTTAAAAGCAATGGTAGCAGGAAGGCAGACTTAATAGTGATCCTAGCACTTGAGAGGCAGAGGTGAGAAGACATAGTAAGCTCCAGGCTAGCCTGGGCTACTTAATTAGACCCACTATCTTATAAAAACGTTGTTTTAAGTGGTAATGGTTTGTACCTGTCTCTCCATGAGTCAGAGGTAGGGATCAGGAGTTCAGACCCAGCCTGAGCCACACAACAAAATCCTGTCTTTAAAACAATGAAGGCCCGGGTGTAGCTCAGTCTTAAAGCACTTGCTCAGCATGTGGAAGGCCCTATTTAATGTCCAGCATCCTAAAGAAAAAGAAGAGGCTAGGTTCTAGGAGAAGGCTTAGCAGTTAAGAGTACCTGTTGCTCTTGAAGGACCTGGGGTTCAGTTCCCAGCACTCATGTTGTGATCCACGGCCATTTGAAACTCCAGTTCCAGGCACTCTGACTCACTCTTCTGACTTCTGCAGACACCAGACATTCACATGATGCACAGACATGTGTAGCTGGAAGTTTTTCCATGTCCTGCCTGGTCCTGCCGCTGCTCAGATCCAAATAAACATACAGAGGCTTATATTAATTACTAACTATATGGCCATGGCCTATGGCTCAAGCTTCTTGCTAGCTAGCTCTTATAACTAAACTCGGCCCATTTCTATTAATCAATATGTCGCCATGTGTTCCGTGACTTTACCTGGCCATTACATGCTGTTCCCTGGATGGTGGGATGGCGTCTCCCCTGCCTCTCCTTTCTCCTTTCACTGTCTCCCTTGGATTTTCCCGCCTGGCTTCATCCTGCCCATTGGCCAATGCATCTTTATTTATCAACCAGTCAAAGCAACACATATTCACAGTGTACAGAAAGACATCCCACAGCAGACATGTATGCAGGTGAAACATCCATATACATGGGATTATCTCAAAGAGGGAAACAGGTCCTGTTTACTCAAAGAATGGTTGGCATTTCCATGGAGCATCCAGCTTGCTTTTTTGTTCGTTTGTTTGGTATTTAGTTTTTTCAGACAGGGACTCGCTATATCCTGGGCTGGCCTGGAACTCACTCTGTAGACCAGGCTGATCTCAGATCCACAGAGATCTTTCTGCCTCTGCCTCCCAGATGCTGGGATTAATAAAGGCATGCACCACCACTGCCCAGCGTATCTAGCATTCTTTGGGGTACAGTCTACTACCTTAAAGTGCTAGATAATGGGTAGGCTCTAATCTCAAACTGAAACCACCACCATCATCTCCCCTCTAACCCTGGGCCTCATCGAGAGTCTGTGTTCCTAAGATCTTAAGAGAGGGAAACAAGTGGAACAAACCAGCTCGTCGGTCCATTTGTATAACGTCCTTCCCTCGATTTCATCCAACAGATACTGGTTGAACCAAGCAGTGGGCTGGTAAAAGTGAGATGCCCCTGCACTCTCAGCGCGCTGTGTCGGCAGTGGCCCGATGTCAATAAGCATATATTCTGCACTGTAATAGTGGGTACACTGGGCACTGTGAGGGGGCTTAGAGCTTTCTAAAAACTTAAGGCTGAACAGTTAGTTAGTCTTACAGTTAGATCAGTTAGACAAAGCTTAAGAACAAGAATGTATCAGACGGAAGGAACAGCATGTAAAAATGTGGAGCTGTAGTTTCCATATTGGAGAACAAGAAGTGATTTGGATATGGCCAAAGTGAAGGAGGTAGCCTGGAAAGGTAGACCAGAGGCAGGTCCATGGAAGCATTGCTTCCTGAAATGAATGCATTTCTCCTCAATGGTAAAAGTGGGAAAACTGCAAAATACAGAATTTTGAACGCTAATATGAAAGAGATTAAAACATTTCCCCAGCAAGTAACCTGGGCAGTTACTCCTAAAAGATGGTCTCTTACCAAGCCACAGTAGGATCTTGGTTAGCCTAAGCAGTTTGCCAGTAAGCTTTTTAAAACTCTCTGATCCCTGTGTAGCATGGTAGAAATACTAAAAATCTCTGAGAATCCTTTGTGGTTATCCTTAATTATAAAAAATCTCCTTAAAAATTGAAACAGGAGGTGGAGATAGTGAAAGCATTGTTTTTTATTGTCGTGCATTTCCCATTGTGCTGAAGAGTTAGCATTCTGTGTTCTTAACAAGTGTGAACTCCTCTTTATGACAGCCCCATGAGTGATGTGCACAGGAAATTAATCTGGATACTGTTTGCTCTGGAGTCACACAGCAAGCAGGTGTCAGAATTGGAAATCAGTTGTTCGACCCCCAAGACTGCCAGCACTGTCCGCTGCCTTCGCCTAGAGTATCTGCTTCACAGAATTATTCTAGAGCAGACATTTTGAGAACCCTGTAATTGTGTCACAGAGTGGTGGAGGGTTCCTGGCTTTCAACTGTTTATGAGGTCTAGACAGTAATCAATTGATTTAGCCTGCTGACCTCAAGGGACTTCTCATGGCCTTCCATTGCTGTTGAGCTGTGACTGGAATAGCAATCTCAAGACAGATGTTCATGGACTCACTCAGCCATCTTAGAAAGCACTGCTGTAAATTAAGTCTTTCTAGATGCTGTTTCCAGAGGTAGAGGTTGTAATTCTTTCACATAGAGTAGATCCCTAGTGCCTATTGTGAAAAACCTGTCAAGATGGTTCTGTTAAAAGCCTTTGCTTAAGAACCACTATCCCCTGGGGAGATAAGCATTATATTTTCTCTATTTTTAGTTTTATCACGAGTGCTTGGAGTATAGTGAACACCCATAAATCTTTAAACTGGCACATTGTGAGATCTGAATGCTTTATATTCAAGGATGATAGTAATAATAGTTATTAGTATTCATGAAACCCTCATGTGACCATTTCCCCAGTTTTCACTTGAAAATGCCCTTTACAGAGCCAAGCACTGTCTTGAGATCTTCTTGGGGCCCTAATTTGAAGAAAAGGTTTCCTTTTCTCTAATTCTTCTGCTGAGAATCAGGTGAATTTGAGCATAGCTCTCTTCCAGAAGCCCACAGCCGGCTTAAGTCTCTGAAAGTGGTGCTTCAGTGCACCGGAGAGTACTTTACAGTCTCTTTCCTGACACTAGTTACCCTGCTCTAACCTACCAGGCTCGGTCTCTGTGTCAGGAACTTCTGTGTGTAGAAATTAGAAGGTTAGAAGCACAGCTTACCAAGAAAGTAATTGAAGGAATTCCGAGAGATCAGAGAAACTGTATCAAGGAGGCATACCACATAATGATGGAGGAGGAAGCAGAGGGCTAGTTAAGTTCAGAAGATGAGTTGGTAAGAAAGGCAAGGACTGCACATTTCAGAAAGGAAACTAGCCACAGTTTTGGTGAAGCGGTGGGTGTGCAGTTTAGGTAGAAAAGAAGGGAGGATGGATGGGTCAGTGCCTCAATCAACCCATATCAGAGAAGCTTCTTCTTGCAGTAGATGGGAGTTAACACAGACCCACAACTAGACAATGTGCAGAGAATGAGAGACTTCGGAGCACCCAGTCCTAAACGGGATGTCTCCATCAAATCCTTCCCCTCTTCTTCTCAAGGATGAGGGATCCATGGGGAAGAGGAGGCAGAAAGATTGTGAAATCCAAAAGTGATGGATGATTCCAAGCAAACAGTGTTCTCCAGACAGCAGGACTGATGAACGTACGAACTCACAGACTGTGGCAGCATGCACAAGACCTGCACAGGTTCAAGCCAAATGGGGTCCCAGCACTCAGGGGAAAGTGGACACGGAGTTCCATTCCTAACCAAGAGGTTATCTACAAAGGGAAAATCAGTTTTCTTCAGTGGAGTGTCATTAGACAGATTAGCCAGTCTAGAGCAGGCCCATACCCAGGAATACTCAGCAGACATGTAACTCTGGTGTTTTTGTTTCATTTTGCTTTGTTTTGTTTTGTTTTTTGACTAATTGGTCCTTTGCCTGTTTGTTTTGTTTTTGTTTCTTCCTTGTTTTGTTATTTTTGTTTGTTTGGTTGGGGTTTTTTTGCTCTTGTTTTTGTTTTTTTGAGAGAGAGAGAGAGAGAGAAGGAACTAAGTTGGGTGGGTAGGGAGGTTGGGAGGAGTTGGGGAAAGGGGGAAATAAAATACATTATATGAAAGAAATTTTCATAAAAATATGGAAAAGAGGAGAGGGAGAATAATGGTGCTAGATAAGCACTTTTTAGCTTTACTTTATTTGTGTATTTGATTTGGTTTTTTGAGACAGGGTCTGTGTAGCACAGGCTGGCTTGAACGCTTAGCAGTCCTTCTGCATCAGCCTCCTGGGTGTAGGGAGTTTAGGTGTGAGCTACCACAACTAATTTCTGCAACTTTTTAAGAGCAAAATAAGAAAGAAATAGGCTTTGTTAGCGATCATAGAACTTGCTCAGAGGAACATTTTCTGCAGTGCTGGGAACATGGGGAGGAAGTCTCTGGCGGCAGCAAGCTGTGGGAGGCAGTGTCTTAAAGCAGCTCCTCTCTCTTCCCACCTCACATGCTCCAGAACCTTCTGTAGCCTGGAGTCAGCCTGTCCCCATGAATACACTAGTGGTAGGCCCCAAATAAAGTGCCTGCAGCGGCTTATTTAGAGCAGCATGCGCGCACCAGAGTAAACCGTAGTCCAGAAGTTGTAAGAAGAAACTCACTTCCCTGCTTGAAGGCTTTTCCTCATAACCATCAAGTTTACCAGCACTTGAGCCCAATATGCTTTTTTATGGTAGGACCTGAGAAATAGGTTTATCAAACCCATCTCTGGGGAAAGTTCTGAGGCACTGTGGCCTCTAGCTTTTGTGGAGGAAAAAAAAAAAACATAATCAAGACTGAATTGAAAATCAGACAGGTTTGAGTTTGAATCCTGGTACAGTCTTTATGAACTGACCCTGGTTGTCCCTTTTCCTTTTAGTTTCCTTATCTATAAAACGAGAAGGGAATGGTACCTACCTTGTTTAGAATAGTTATAAAGAAGGATAGAAATATCACCAGAAAGAGGGCTGGAGGATGGTTTAGTAGGAAGACTGAATTCCATCCTCAGAACCTCTATAGAAACTCAAGGTGTTGTGGTAAGTGCATGGCAAAGGCGGAGACAGGAGGATTCCTAGGCCAACCTGGCCTAATTGGTGAGCTCTAGGCCAGTGGAAGATCCTGTGTCAAAGCAGGTAGATAGTGGTTTTGAGTATGACACCCAGAGATTGCCCTCTGACCTCTGCACATTCATCATAGTGTCCATGTGCGCGCACACACTCAGAATTTTAGAGTGGTTTTTTAAAGTTGAAAAGACACAATTGCAGAGATTATTCTTTGTCTAGAGCAGTGGTTCTCAACCCTTCTAATGCTGCAACCCTTTAATACAGTTCCTCATGCTGTAGTGACCCCCAGTCATGAAATGATTTCATTACTACTTCAAAACTGTAATTTTGCTAGTTATGAGTCATAATTAAATATCTGATGTGTAGGATGTCTGATAGACAGTCCCAGTGAAAGGGTCATTTGATCCCCAAAGGGGTTGTGACCCATAGGTTGAGAACCACTGGTCTAGAGGGTATACCATAGACAGTCCTGAAGAAAGATTGCCTACAGGTGATCACAGTTATGTGTCAGTGAATGAGGATGGATGTGCTTTGCAGAGATGGGCTGGTGTGTGTTGATCCGGAGGCCTGCACTGACTGAAATAGGAAGTAGATTTCTAGACACACACCTGTTCTCTTCCTCCTACCCAGCTCCTTATTGATGTCCACATTTTTCCATTTTGCTTTCCTGCCAGGTGGCTGTTAAAAACAATATTGATGTCTTCTACTTCAGTTGCCTCATCCCACTCAATGTGCTTTTTGTAGAAGATGGCAAAATGGGTAAGTGTGTCCTCCTGTCCTGCTAAATATACCTTTGGCCATCGTCTGAATGGCAAGCATAACATAGCCCTAGAAGTACAGACCATTTTGAAATTTTAAAATGGGATTAGGATATTCTAAAGCCCTAATAAATAATTGATCATTGGTCATTTGTCAGTCACTGTTCTTAGTCTGCCATCCCAAATCCCAGAGCCACTTACATGACTGATCCAGCCACTCCACACTCAGGTGAGAGGGTTGGGGACAGCTGTGAACTCGGTCTTTGCCGATTATTATCTGTGTGATTGTGGCAAGATGCTCGGCCTCTCTGTTTTGGTTTCTACCTTCGCAAAAAGTCATTTTTTTTTTAATGAATTAGTATGTAAATTAGCACTGAGTCAACACTGAGTTCATACTAAGATAAGAATTCAGTAATTGGTAATAAACCATTAGTCTCCTGTCCTACCCCAAGGTAGCTATTAGCTTTTCCCTTTCCTTACTTAAGAAACCACCATCCAGCTGAGTATGGTGGTGCACCCCTTTAATCCTAGCACTCAGAAGCAGAGACATGTGGATCTCTGAGTTTGAGACCAGCCTGGTCTACAGAGGGAGTTCCAGGACAGCCAGGGCTACACAGAAAAATCCTGCTGGAAAAAAGAAATGTCACAAGATGTGCCCAAAGTCACACAAGTAGGAATACAAAGAACCAAAACTAAACCTTTTTTTTTTTTTTTTTTTTTTTTTGGTTTTTCGAGACAGGGTTTCTCTGTATAGCTTTGCGCCTTTCTTGGAACTCACTTTGGAGACCAGGCTGGCCTTGAACTCACAGAGATCCGCCTGCCTCTGCTTCCCGAGTGCTGGGATTAAAGGCATGCGCCACCACCGCCCAGCTCAAAACTAAACTCTTAAATGCGAACTTTTTTTCCAGTGTATATTAGTTCAGTCAATAAGGGCCCAGTATACAGTACCTTTACATATCAAAAACTTTGCTCCAATCCAGCCTGCTCCTAGCATGCCAAAGGAAAATTGGTGGAAGCATCAGGAAACAGAATACTGACATAACCCACCCTTCTCTCCTTCCCCATACAGAGCGCCAGGTCTTCCTTGCGACATGGAAGGATATTCCCAATGAAAATGAACTTCAGTTTCAGATTAAGGAATGCCATTTAAATGCTGGTAAGTAATAACTCTTGATTTATTTTCCTCTTAGTAAGTCAAGTTAGATGTTTAAAATTTTTCTTTCCTGTCTCCACCTCTTTCTTCATTTAACATGATTCTGGTGGGTTATATGTTAAATACATTACTTTGCAAATCTCTCTTAAATACTTGGCATGTTACCCAGACATGGTGGCACACAACTATAATCCAAGACCTCAGGAGGATTACAAATTCCAGCAAATTCCAGGCCAGTCTGGGCTACATAATGAGCCCATCTCTTTTTAAAAACACAAATACATACACACACATACACACAAGCAATATGTCCAGGCATGGTAGTGCATGTCTTTAATTCCAGCACTTGAGTCAGAGGCAGGCTGAACTCTTGGGAATTCAAAGCCAGCCTGGATGTGTACATAGTGAGTCCCAGACCAGCCAGCACTATACAGTGAGACCTTCTCTTCCAAAAAGGAAGGAACCAGGATATTATGATGTAAGGCATTAAATTACAAGCTATAAGAGCTACTATATTTAAAAGAAAGACACTAGCCGTAACTTACAGAAGTCTCTAGGTTTGCTCTCTCTAAGCACTGCAAAATGTAGAAAAATATGAAAGAAACAAACCATGAACCATATAACTGGCCCATGTACTCCACTAGTCCTTCAGTAGCATAAATAAATGTCAGTCATGTTACTTAAATATCTCAGCATCAAGTAATTAAAGTGGTACTTGAGGATAGCCACCCTCCTCAGAATTGAAAGACTGTTTCATCTTTCAGATCAGTGTTTGGCATTGGAGGAAACTATCTGAGAGCCTGTGTTTAGAATTCTATTTATAAATAAAGCATGTTTCACGGTTGATTAAAGCCTCGCTGGTAACCTTTACTGTTCTCCTTTTGTCAACTTTCATATAATGATAATAACCTTTTCAATCACCATTGATCCCTAAACCCTCTTGTAGTTCATTTTGTTGCTGTAGTAAAATAGAAAAAGAGGTGATCCAAGAGGAGAGAGAACAGCAGCAGTCCGTCCCTAGGGCTTTGTTTCACTGAAATGTTTGCTGTTCGGAATACTGGCTTTTGTAGCAGCCTTCCTTCCCCTCCTGCTCAGCACCTTCCTCATTTACCCCACTTCCTCCTCTGTACTGTGGCCCTCCTCAGGTTCTCACATCCTGCCATTCTCCACTGCTGTTGGAGCAGAGCAGTGGAGAAAGGAGGCAGGATACAGTACAGAAAGAAGAGAAAGCTCTCACTGCCTGTCCTTCCAACTTTCCGTTTTGAATTTTAGGTTTTTGGGTCTCTGCGTTGTATTTCTTTCCTGTGTTCAGACAGATCTTTGTGTGTAGGGCTTTTGAAATCCAGATATTATCAGCATCTTCCTGTGCTGGCTCTCAAATGTGCTGATCCAGTCTGGCCTCGGAGACATTCTGGAGGCTAAATGCCTGCTTGAAGCCTCAGACATAAAAGACAAGCTGGCATCCTTTGAGCATAGACACTTCAGAGAGAGCTTGGCTGTGCTAAGGGTTACCTCAAATCTCCTCTGTCCCTGGAGAGGGGTTTAAGGAGAGACTCTTACTGTTTTGTTTTGTGGGTTTTAGGTAGCTGACTGAAATTCACTGGTCAGTTACAGTGAACCAAATTTGGTGAGCACAGAAGCTTTCCATGGAAGGGACTATTTCTCAGGAAATAGGAAGCCTTCGCTATAGAATCCATGGTGCTGGTGGCAAAACCCAGAGTGTGCCCCATTGAGACTCAGTCTCTGCACTCCATGCCGCAGAGACTTGGCTCTGGGTTAACCACCATCCTGTGGCAGCTGGTCCAACACTGTATACCTGAGCACACCTGTCCCTTAATAAAAGGTGGGGAAGTTTCCCTTTAGGGGTTAAAGTTAGAAAATGCAGCATATGGAATGCCTGTGTACTCACACAGGCTCTGATAAGGCCTACACTAGAAAAACCTGTCTGACTCGGTGGTAAGGGAATGCTATTTTCTTGTAGCACTACAGATCACACGTGCTTGTTGTTAATATCTGATGGAACGCCACTGGTCCTTCCCTACAGAGAGCAGGAACTAGCCAGAGTAATTAGAAAGCAGTTTTGGTTTTAGGGGTCCTGTGGGAAAAGGGCAAGTATTTGCATGGGGAATTTGATTAACCAAGGACTTTAGTCTGGCCTGTTAAAATACTAGAAAGAAAAGAATACATACTGCACCGAAGCATGTGGCCTTTCTCTCAGAGGGGCCGTTTCTTCTGATGTAGTCCTCACAACAGACTCGGTTTTGAAAACCGCCATGGCCTCACGCCAGTTCCTTCTGTGTCTGTGTTCCAAATGCTATTGAACCGGTTTCTGGTGGCACACGCTGTGGCAGTGGGGCACGTGGAGCGTAAATGAAAACAGCCAGTTTGTCCTCTCCAGGGGCCCAAGACCATTCCCCATGCGGAATCACTGCTAATCTTGCAAGACCGCTTTCTTCAGCTAATCCCTTCTTACTCTTCCTTGTCTCCACCCTGAAGTATGCAATGCCTTGGCCTTTACATTTCTTCCCAGTCTTGAGGACTCGATTAACAGGAGCCTTTGCAGGTCTGGTGCCTTCTGATTCAACACCCTATGTCTAGCTGAGAGCTAAAAATACCATCCTTTCCAGCTGATCTTCCCTAATCACAATAGCACCAACACTTAAAATAGATCTTCTGTGCTAGCAAAGACATTTGACAGATGGAACGAACACTCTGGGCTACAGGAAGTCACAGCCTTAAAGGACTCACCAACTTAGCAGTAAGCTTTTTTTCTGTTTGTTCTCTGATCTCTTTCTAGAGAAGAAAGAAACCCTCCACAAGTCTTAGTAATCAGACCTTAATAAAGATGTCTGTGGTGTGGGTGTTGATGGTATTGCTATTTGCTGTAAATACTAGAAAATTTTAGGTTAAAAAGGCACTAACGGACAAGACTCCTGTTTCCAAACAGCAAACATTTCTACAGGTGTCTTCCCCCCCCCCCCTTTTCTTTTCTGTTCTGTTCTGTTCTTTTCTCTTCTCTTCTATTCCCTTCCTTCCTTCCTTCCTTCCTTCCTTCCTTCCTTCCTTCCTTCCTTCCTTCCTTCTTTCTTTCTTTCTCCCTTTTTTCTTTCTTTTTAAGTTTGAGACAGGGTCTCACTGTTCTCACTATGTACCCCGGCTGTCCTGTAGACCAGGCTGGCCTCAAACTCAGAGATCCGCCTGCCTCTGCCTCCTGAGTGCTGGGATTAAAGGCATGCGCCACCACCGCCTAGCCATATTTTACCTTTTAGCTACATTTGTGATTATTATAGATCTTGAGACACTACCTTAAGTGCCCAAGAGGAAGGTACATTTCCATCCATATCTAAAAAGGAGTACATGTGTTTTACAAGGCTGTTTTTACTTGTTTACTATACTCAGGAAAGCTCAACACCTGGTATACATCTTCAGTTGTCTGGCACCGTGTAAAAAGAGCTAGTTCTTTAGGCATGGGCACTGTGTGAGAATGAGTTAGATTTCTGTTTTATTGTGGCTTTCCCATACTTTGAAACATTTCAAAAAAGGAAACCTTCCTAATTGGCACGTAACTGTAGTTTTTTTTCCCCAAAATGATTTTTTCCAGTCATTTTCAGCAGTCTTTTTCTGAAACGTCCTTTTCAGATGAACAGTTCTGAATTTACTAATAATCAATTCCCCAAAGGGGCCCAAATGCGGATTTCCATCTACTTTGTATTCCTTCTTTATTCTTATGTTGACAAAAGTGTGACCTTAGCTAAAGAAGAAAGCTGAGAGAAGGAAGACCACACCCACACCTTCCAAGAGCCCAAACACCGAGACCCACAGAGCCAGATCTGTGGAAGGAAGAAAATGAACAAGAAGAAATCACATCTTGAAGCAAGAGTCCAATCATATTTGACCATTACCCTACTTTGGGACAGATCTCAGTATCTTGTGCCTGAGCTAGAATCATTTGTAGACACCGAAGCAGTTGACATGACAACCCTCTTCTCACAATCTCACAACGTCCAGGTTCTGTTGTGGAAGCCAGTAGTTCAAGCATGTAAAGCCAATGTGATGTTTTAAGAAGTCTGTTCCAGTGTGGCTGGAAGCTGCCTAACATCTGGCTCTCACTACATCTTTTCCTGTCTCAGCCTCCTGGGTGGTGGAGGTGGAGGTGGGCGTCACCAGAGTTTGCCACCCTTGGTTGATGATAGGTACACTTAGCAGAGTAAATATCCTTCTGTCCTTAAATCCTCAAGCTCAAACCTAAGACTCCAGTGGTAGATCCTTGTCTGATATATGCAAGGCACTGGGTTCAGGGTGTTGTACTTCAAAAATTAAATTTAAAAATCAGTGGGTATGGTGACTTGTATCTGTAGTCCCAGCACTAGGGAGGCAGGAATAGATCACTGCAAACTGGAAGCCAGCCTGACTTACACATCCTAGGGTATATAATGAACCCCCCAAACAAGCACACACCTTAAATAATAATATGGTTTAAATAAATAGATAAAAAAAATATAAAAGTTGACTCATAAGTACTTTGTTATAGAACCCTCCTTCCATTCAGCCTTCTGATAGAAGTCACAGTACATCCATCCATTCAGCATGAGCAGAGCCCTGTTCCTTCCCTGTCATCTGTTATACAAATGGTGAGATCACAAGAAGTCTGCAGGCATCTGGGCCTCAATACATGGATAAAACAAATGTAGGCCTATGCAACAAGACTGTTCAACAAAGGCACCTGCCTTTCTGGAAAATATGCAAGCACCTTGAAAGTTAGGAAAAGCTTTTGCAACTTAAAGCAAGTCCCTGTGTGTTGAAGATGGTCCTTTCAAAAAGCATTAGCCAAACTCCAGCTGGAAGTGTTGCTTAGCAACCCATTAAGTTGCAAGAGCACTTCACTGTAGGAACCAGAGTGACAGCAAGAGCTGTCTCCCCACTAATAGATGATTGCAGAGTTTATTGAGTCTCCCTCCTCCAGCAGGATTGCATATAACTACCCTGAGATAGACTTTGTCTGGAATAAAGCCCCTTCCCTCCCTCCTTCTCTCCCTCCCTTCCTTCCTTCCTCCCTTCCTCCCTCCCTCCCTCTCTCCCTCTCTCCCTCTCTCTTTCTTTCTTTTTTAAATGGATATGGGTGTTTTGCTTGCATGTAAGTCTGCACCACATGTATGCTTGGTGACCTCAGATTCCCTAGACCAGTTGTTCTCAACATGTGAGTCACGACCCCTTTGGGAGTCGAATGACCCTTTCATAGGAATGGCATATCAGATATCCTGCTTATCAGATATTTAAAGTTCATAACAGTAGCAAAATTACAATTATAATGTAGCAACAAAATAAATGGTCGGGCGATGGTGGCGCATGCGTTTAATTTCAACACTCAGGAGGCACACACAGGTAGATCTCTGAGTTAGAGGCCAGCTGGTCTACAGAGCTAGTTCTAGGACAGCCAGGGCTACACAAAGAAACCCTGACTCGAAAGCCAAAAAGAGAGAGAAAGAATTTTGTGTTTGGGGCCACCACAACATGAAGTGTATTAAAGGGTTGCAGCATTAGGTAGGTTGAGAACCACTGTCCTAGACATTTGTGAGCTAGGGATGAATCCAGGTCACCTGGTAGAGCAGCTAGTGTTCTTCACCACTGAGCCTTCTCTCCAAACCCTAGAGCCATTTCTTAAGTTGTTACTACTTTTTTTTTATATTAGTGAAAACTTTATAAATAAAAGGCAAAAAGTTAAGTAATAACTGATAAAAATATGTAATGAATGAAGCCTTCGTACTGCCATCCCTGAGCTACCTGACATCAGAGTGAGAAGTGCCTCTAAAAGCAGCTTCCATCTAAGCAGATGCTTTAACCCTGTAGCATCTTAGCGCCTGAGTCAATACAAAATTCGAATACGTATTTACAGATACTGGCAATGGGTGCCTGTCATGTCCAGATGCTGAGAAAAGCCCATGGTAAAAACATGAGGTTGCCTATGCTGAGATCTAACCGTTCACTGGGGTAGAAGGCCACCATGCTTCCTTTTCCTAGAGACCACATCAGAATATAGCAGACCTTTTGTGAGAGAGTTTAGTTCCTGAACTAGGCTGAGTAACTTGAGTTCGTATCTGAAGTTAACGTAATAAGCAGCTAACAAATTAGCTATGTTTATCATATCTCTCTCTCTCTTTCTCTCTCTCTCTCTCTCTCTCTCTCCTCTCTCTCTCTCTCTCTCTCTCTCTCGTTCGTTTGTTTTGAGACAGAGTTTCACTTTGTAGCCCTGCCTGTCCTAGAACTCACTCTGTAGACCAGGCTGGCCTCAAACTCAGAGATCCCTTCTGCCTCTGCCTTCCAAATGCTGGCATTAAAGGCATGGCCTGCCAGGCCTGGCATATCCTCTCTATTCTTAAAAGTTTATCTGTCTCTGACTCCAATATCTCACATGGAAAAATTACCTTTAATTCTGGAACATTGTGTCTCTCTGCAGTAGTCACGAGAACACGCACCAACCTGTTCTTGCCCTGAGCTGGTGAGTGCAGAGGCATGCCCTCGTGGTACCTGGGATGTGAGCACCTGACAGCAGTCATTCACACAGCCTTAGTCCTCCTCAGTGTCTTTAAGTCAAGAACTTCCTTTCCTTGTTTCTTTGAAAGCATGATTTTCTCTGGCTTCTAAAGAATAAATTTGCCTGCTTAAACATAAATTTAAGTATCCAGTTTATTAAATCTAACATGAAAAGACTTGTGCAGCTCTGCCCTTTTCTAAACCTGGGAAACTGAGGCCCAAGTGGCTCAGAGTGAAGTAACAGTGACTTGGTAAGTGCAAGTAACCATCAGTGTAACCCCTGGTTGGGGGCAGTCACACCCACACTGCAGTATCTGTGAGGACTCTCACACTCAGAGCGTTCTACCTTCTATCGTTGTGATGCTTGATGTTGTCAGTTTGACAAGGTCTACCATCACCCGGGAGGCACGCCTCTAGACACACCTGTGCTCAGTTATCTAAATTAGGTTAGCCTCTGGGCACGCCTGTGTGGAATTCTCTGGATTAGTTCAATTGAAGTGGGAAGAGCCTCCCTAACTGTGTGTGTGTGTGGCACCATGCCTTGGGGTGGAGTCCTAGACTGAATAAAAAGGGCAAGCAAGAGAACACTAGCATTCATCTTCTGCTGACGTCGGCAGTGAATGTGGATGTGGTGTTGACCAGCAGCCTCGGGTTCCTGCTGCCGGGACTCCCCACCACGACGAGCTGTGAACCTAAAACTTTCCTTTCTTAGGTTGCTGTGGCCAGCGAAAGTTGTCAGAGCCATGAGAAAAGTAATTGCTATTAGTTCTTAGTTTGGTCTTAGTAAACCCTGAGTCTTTCTATTGTGTAATCTCCTTAGGCAACTCTTAAACAGTGTCAGTGCACCTTATTCTGTTTGCTGCCTGATAACATGACAGAGAGGCCCTTCATTTTGCCTGTCTGTATTAGCAGAGCCCCCTGAAATGTGTGGGATAGAATTCATCAGGGAACCCAGGCCTATGTGATGGCTCACAAGAATGTCAGAAAAGGGAATACATCCGTCTGAGATTTTAACTGAAGTCTTTGCGGTTTGGATCTCTATTTCTAGACACAGTTTCCAGCAAGCTGCAAAACAACAATGTTTACACTATTGCCAAGAGGAATGTGGAAGGGCAAGACATGCTGTACCAGTCCCTGAAGCTCACTAACGGCATTTGGATTTTGGCCGAGCTACGGATCCAGCCAGGAAACCCCAATTATACGGTAAGATCTTTCCCAGAATGTGTGAGATAGATTAGTAAGAAGGTAAGAACACATACATTTATTTCTTACGGCCCTACAGAGACCTGGAGGAAGTACTTCTGACCTGAGATACCCAAAACAAGCATTCAGTAAAGGAGTCCCTAGTTGCCTTCAGGGAAGACCTCCTTTCCTCACTGTAGTTTCTGACATTCAAAAGGCATGGTGCTGAGGGTAGATCAGAGTGGAGCATTTGCCTCTGACAATAAGGAATTCTGCAAACCTATGGCTTCCCTGACACATAGTGATGTTTCCTCCTCAGCATCAATTTGGTACTATAATAAGCTGTTAAGAGGAGTGTTTCTAACTGGCCATGGTACACACCTTTAACCCCATCACTCAGGTAGTCAGAGGCAGGTGGATTGCTGTGAGTTTAAGGCCAGCTTAAGCTTCATAGTGAGACCCTGTCAAAAAAAAAAAAAAAAAAAAAAAAAGGAATGTTTCTGAAGCTGAGAGATGGCTCAGTGAGTCAAGGTGCTTGCTGTATAAACATGAGGAGCCAGGTTCAGATCCCCAGCGCCCATGTAAAAGCTGGGCATAACCACACATGCTGTAAACTCACCATTGCACAAAGGGGAGCCAGGAGGAACCCTGGAGCTTGCTGCCTAGCCAGCTTCGCACGTCACACGTAAGTGCACATACACACACAAAATGGTGAGCTCCAGGTTCAGTGAAAGACCTGTGACAGAAAGGATAGAACAGGATGCCCAACACACTCCTCGGGCTTCTGTACACACACACACACACACACCAAAAAAAGCAATTTCCTAACTGACTTAAACTGGACCTTTCCTACTTTTGGAGTTCTTGGCCTTAAGGATGCCTAGACCTAAACACAACTATTACCTCAAAGGCATGGTTTGAACAGGTCACTAATTAATCATTCTTTTTTTTTTTTTTTTTTTTTTGTTTTTTTTCGAGACAGGGTTTCTCTGTGTAGCTTTGCGCCTTTCCTGGAACTCACTTGGTAGCCCAGGCTGGCCTCGAACTCACAGAGATCTGCCTGGCTCTGCCTCCCGAGTGCTGGGATTAAAGGCGTGCGCCACCACCACCGCCGCCCGGCTAATCATTCTTAACCATGGTTTCCTTAGCTTGGAGGGAAGTCTCCAACCTGCAGGCTTCCACTTTAGTTGGAGGAACTTCCTCCAGTATCCCACTGAACTGAAGTCAAGTTCTGGGATGGCTTCTTACAGCAGAAACCACTGCCTTTTTAAACCGCAGAAATTGGTCCCACAGCCCTGAGCTCTGGTGCTGATGTAAAATGTGACCTCCCAGTAGGTAGGGGCTGCTTGTGATCTGCACTGAGAAGGTAGTGCAACAAACCTTGAGGTGGGGAAATATCTTATTCTCCTGTTAGACTGTCTTGAAAGATGTGACAGGGGAAGAAGATTTAATATTCACTAGTTCAGAGGCAGGTGAAAAGTCAGACTCAGGGAGCCTGTTATTCTCCTGACACATCCCTTCCTGTTGACAGCTGTTGTTTATACAAGCATACATCAAAGGAATAGTACCACCCCAGATAGACATTCTCAGTGTTTCCCTGCTGTACGCTGGACTGCCATGTGTGTGCTGCTGAGTTCTGTCAACTTGGGCTTTCACAGTGAGCATCTGTGAGCTTTCCCTGGGAGGCAGATACTCCTCTCTTCCATCTCTGCTACCATCTCTCATCTGCTTCGTTTTGTTGTTTTAGGTTTTTCTGAGACAGGGTCTCATAATGTAGCCCTAGCTCTCCTAGAATACATTAAATAGACCAGGCTGGCCTCAAACTCACAAAAATCCACCTGTCTCTGACTCCCAAGTACTGAAACTAAAGGGAGTTCTGGGATTAAAGGTGTGTGCCACCAAGCCAGGCTCATCTCTTACTTTTTCAGAGAGTGATAATCTACCCTATCATTTACCTTAAATACTCAGGACAAGAAAACCTTCTGTACTCTGCCTAGGTCAAGGTCTTGCTGTAAAATAACTCCATTTATTTACTTCTCTAGACATTTGCTCAAAGTCTGTGTGCATGTTTCTTTTTAACTCATCTTCCATTAGTGTATACATTGTTCCATCTTGGCTAAATTTAAGAAGCGTATTAGTCCCAGGTTGTAGACCAAGAAAGCTGGCTAAGAGTCATCAGAGAGGGGCAGGTGAGGTGACTCAGTAGGTGAAGTCACTGGCCACCAAGCTTGATAATCTGTTCAGTTCCTAGACCTCCATGGTGAAAGGCAAGAAGTAGCTCCCAATTGTCCTCTGACCACCACAAATACCACTGTGGCAAATGCACACACCAATAAATGTAATTTTTTAGGAATAATTAGTGACACTAGACCCTGCTGGTACAGACCTGTGATCCCAGCTGTGTGAGAGGCTCAGGCAGGAAGATTACAAATTCAGGACCAGACTGGGCAACCCAGAGACTGTCTGTCTCAAAGGAAAAAGGAAAAATAGGCCTGGGGCATATCACTCAATGGTAGAACACTGTCAGCCAGGATAGGACCTAGGTTCAACCCCTGGTACCAGAAATGGGGAAAAAAGATTTGTTCAAAAGCATGTGATTTTTTTCTTTAATAGACAAATGATATTTAAGGTTCAGGTGTTTGTTGACGGTTGCTAATGTACATTGTTTGAGAAGGGCTGTTCACTCTCTTAGATAGAACTAACACTTTAAAACATACTTTATTTTGAAATAATTGAGAACTCACATGGTTTTTAATGGGACTTTTTCTTTTAACTCAGTTTTTGTATTGATAATATCTTACACATAATATACTTTGAAAACTAGAAAATAACTAACATAACTATAGACATAAATGAGAGTGTACATTATACATACTCTTTGGGGATGGAAAAGAGTGACTTGTTTTTTCTGTGTGGGAGGAGTCTTTTGTGTTTGTTGTTGTTTGTTTGTTTTTAAGACAAAGTTTCTCTTTATAGCCCTAACTGATCTGGAATTCACTATATAAGCCAGGTAGGCCTCAAACTCAGCTGCCTCTGCCTCCCAGGTGCTGGAATGTAACCCTAGCCTTGGCAGACACTCATTGGTTGTCCTACAATGATTATGTCATTTTGAGAATATTATGGACAATAAATCATACATCACGTAGCCTCTCTTGTACATGTGTCTGTGTGTGTGTGGTGTGTGCATGTATATTCATGTGTGTCAGTGCACCTGTGTGTTTTAGTCGGTGTTCTGTTGCTGTGAAGAGACATCATGACCACATTAACTCTTATAAAGGAAAATATTTAATTGAGTCTGGCTTACAGTTCAGAAGTTTAGTCTATTGTACCAAAGGCAGACATGGTACTGGAGAAGGAGCTGAGAGTTCTATATCTGGATCCACAGGCAGCAGAAAGAGAAATAGAGACACTTGGACACCAAAGCCCAACCCCAGTGACACACCTCCTCCAACAAGGCCACACTTACTCTATCAAGCCACATGTCCTAATCCCTGTCAAGTAGTGCCACTCCCTAATGACCAAACATTCAAATATATGAGCCTAGGGGGCCATTACTATTCAACACCACATATAGGTGTTTGTATATATATGTGGAAGCCTAAGTCTGACATTGGGAGTCTTCCTCTGTCACTCTTCGCCTTACTCATTGAAGACAGGGCCTCTCAATTGAACCCAGAGCTCACCAGTGCAACTAGTCCAGCTTACACTGGTATTGCAGACAGGTAAGCATGAGCGCTCAGCATGTATGTGGGTGATGAGAATCCAAATTCTGGTCCTATTGCTTACACTGAACCCTTATATAATCTATTTGAGGTTATTTTTTTGTATGTTCTATAATATCCTTGGCTTCTACTAGTTGCTAATGTGTACCAGTAGTTTGCTTTTTGTGTGATGATCTGCTAATCAACTCTATGCATCAACCATGGATTCTTAAATCATGAAGTGAAAGATATTTTCTCCTCTATATTCTTTTAAAATTTGAGATATTTGTAAGCTGGATGGTGGTAGTACTGCCTTCAATCCCAACACTTCAAAGGTGGAGGCAGGTGGATCTCTGTGAGTTCAAGGCCAGGTTGGTCTACAGAGTGAGTTCCAGGACAGCCAGGGATACACACAGAAGCCCTGTCTTGAAAACAAATAAAAATGAGTTATTTGTAGATTCACAGACAGCTATTGGAAGTAATATAGTGAGCTCTTCCCATGAGTGAACTAAGGAGATCTTAAATGATCTCTTTTCACTTGACCCAGAAAGCACAAGCATGGGAATCAAGACATTCAGGTCTCCTTCACATTCACTTTAAGAACACCTGGGAGTTTTCAGGCCATCAAAAGCACACAGATCCAAAAGCCACCAAGTACCTCACGGTAACACTTTATAGAAGAATGTGAGTCTTTTCATCTTGCAGTGATGGAGTTGGTAGGTATGACTAAACCAGAGTATGCTGGACACAGGGTTGGATTGCCAAAGTTTTTTTGCATATTCTTAAAGATGCAGAGTAGATAAGGGTGTGGATTCAGATTGTGTGGTCACCTGGCACTTCCAGTGAACACAGCACAAAGATCAATCACCCTCCTGCAGAGCTTATGGTGAGGTTGACACGTGTGAGCTCGAACACCACATTGAGATGATCCTTAAGGAAAAGTAACACATTATTCCTAAAACAGAAGAATACACAGAAGAAATAAAATATCCCTGAAGAAACACAAATGTATTGCTAGTCTTTTCCTCCCTCAGGCTACCAAAGATCCTGAAGTCATCATGATCTGCCACCGCACCCAGTGTTGGTGGTTTGATGAGAACAAGTATCTTAGTTTAGGGTTTCTGCTGCTGTGAAGAGACATCATCATGACCATGGCAACTCTTTTTTTGTTTGTTTGTTTGTTTTTATTTTTTTGAGACAGGGTTTCTCTGTGAAACAGTCCTGGCTAGCCTGGAACTCAAAGAGATCCACCTGCCTCTGCCTCCCAAGTGCTGGGATTAAAGGCGTGCGCCACCACCGCCCGTTGACCATGGCAACTCTTATAAAGGAAAATATTTCATTGGGGCTGGCTTACAGTTTCGGAGGTTCAGTCCTTTATCGTCATGGTGAGAAGCATGGCGGCACACAGGCAGACGTGGTGCTGGAGAAGGAGCTGATAGTTCTACATCCAGATCCATGGGCAATAGGAGGAGAGACACTGACTTGAACATTTGAATTGCCAAAATCCATCCCCAGTGACAGATTTCCTCCACAAAGCCACACCTCCTAATAGTGCCACTCCCTTTGAGCCTTTGGGGGCCATTTTCATTCAGACCACCACAACAAAGCCTTACCCAAAGCCTCACTTCTGCCAAAGCTTCCCTGATGCCAAGAGCTACATCTTAGACCTGTGATGGAAGAAGGCAAAAGTGAATTAACTCCACCTGATGGCCACATGGCGTCTGATGGGTATGAGCACCTGTCCTCTAAAGCTCTAGAAGTACTTGTATTTATGCCAACAAATCTATGGTTTAAAGGTTTGGGAAAGTTAGTATTCGTATTCAAAGCTCCACCGTTTTTGTATCATCTACATCAACAAGCTGTTATCCTATGCTGGGGCTGACAGTCTTCAGACAGGTATAGGCCGGGTACTTTGAGAAGTCTCCAGTAACAGTGGCCAGCGTTTACACTGGCCATGTGCACTTAACTGCAGAATAAGATTAAAGCCCTGCGCAGGCCAGTGTTCAAGTTCCCTGGCCTCCAGAAAATCCACATCTCTGAGCGCTGGGACTTCACCATGTTGAATGCACCTGAATTTGAAGACGTGGTAGCTGAGAAACCGTGGCGGAGGGTCAGGGTCATTCCTGTGTGGTCCTCTGGATAAGTGGCAAGCCCTGCACCCTTAAAGACTCTCACTGTGTTAAACCCATCCCCACCTCACCAGTCACGTTCACTAGTAAATCTTATATCCAATTTTAAATAATAATAATAATAATAATAATAATAATAATAATAATAATAACCTATGCCCTAGGAGTAAATTCAGTACACTAGAAATAAAAGACTAAAAAAAGAGGCTGGGTCTTGGCCTAGCAGCACACACCTCTAATCTTTTACAGCGCTCAGGAGACAGAGGCAGACAGATCTCTGAGTTTGAGGCCAGCCCAAAGCCCAGTTTACATAGAGTGTTCCAGAGCAGTCAGGGCAATATAGTGAGATCTTGTCTCAAAAAAACAAACAAACAAACCAGCAGAAGACACTGAGATGTTTGTCCTCGTGGAACCCTTTTTAAGCTATACCCACCTTCCATTCACCCATACATAAAACTTTTTTGTTGTTCCTGAGGGGTTTTGTTATTGTTTTAGAGTCTGGGGGGGGTGCGCTTTTTGTTCATTTATTTTTATTTTTTCCGTGGAAACAGGTCCCCTGTAGCCTAGTCTGGCTTTGAACTACTGATCCTCCTGTATCCACCACCACAGTATAGGGATTACGAACCTCCACTATTGTTCCCAGATTTCTTTTAGGCAATGTCTCAGTCTTGTAGCCTAAATTGGCCTCAAGCATATTACATCGCCCACGTTATCCTGGGGCTCACGGTATTCCTTCTGCCTCAGCCTCCCAAGTGCTGGGATAAAATGGAAGAGCTTGCTCTGTAGTTTTAAATGATAAGTGTATTTCTTTCCATGCACTCTTTCCTAATCTAGATTCTCCTGGCGACTAGGTTTCCCATGTCTACACTACCACTTCTGTCGCTGGAAGCACTTGGCCTGGGTCTGATCCGTTCTCTGAAGTGGCACTCCATCCCGCACACCCATTGCACTACTGATCGGGCCTCAAGTCAGCATTAAGGAGGAGAAATATCTGGTCGAGGCAGTACTAGTACATGAAAGACTCAGGGACCCCTAGTCGCATAAGGAGTTGAGAAAGTGTTTTCCCCAGGCTGATCCTTACATTTCATGAAGGGGTAGTTAGGCCATGTGCAAGGCACACTCCTGTAATCCCAGCCCTTGAGAGTCAGAGGCAGGAGGATTACTGTAAGTATCAATCCAACCTGCTTGAAAAAGGAAGGAGATGGAGGAAAACTGTTTATAACCCAGAAATGTGAGGCCACGTCCCTACACAAATGAGTCTTCCTGACTCAGTTAAGTAGGACCGGTGACTCTTCTTGGTAGATCTGGGTGGGCAGTGTTCCTGAATGGTTAATATAGAAGATATATCACATAAGCACCATAGCAGTTCAAAACTAAAACCTGGGGAAGGTTTCTTTTTTCCTAGGAGTGATACAAAAGTGAAACCTAGGGTCTGGGCTATATTGAACAAACTTCCACCTTTGCTAAGGGAAGGGGCGGGACAAAGAGAGCACCATATTGGCAGAAAGGTACTAATCCTCTTTATCCTGGGGGTTAACGCCCCTCCACTGTGTCCCCTTGCTTGTCTCTCTGGAAGCATGTATTCTCCCACTAGAAGTTTCCCCATTGACAGTGGAGAGGTTATAGGGGAAGAGGTATAAGAATTGTCTGTACTATGAGAAATTTAAAAGTTGGGGAGATGACTCAGTCAGTAAACTGATTGCTGCACAATCATGAGGAAGACCTCATTCAGATCACCAGTACCCACATAAAAATCTGGGCATGGGGAATGGAGGGATGGGTCAGTGGTTAAGAGCACTTGCTGCCCTTGCAAGGGGATCCTGGTCCAGTTCCCAGCAGCCTCATGGTGGTTCACAGTCATCTGTAACTCCAGTTCCAGGGTCTCTGACACTCTTCTTCTAGCCTCTGGTGGCACTAGGCACACACATGGCACACATACATGCAAGCAAAACACTCATACACATAAAATTTTAAAAAGTAAACAAAACCTTTTTTAATTAAAAAAAAAAAAGCTGGGTATGGCGCACACATTGATCTTAGTGCTGAGGAGGCAGAGACAGGACGGTCCTGCAGCCTGCTGACCAGTCAGTCTAGACAAATGAGCGAACTCTAGGATCAGGGAAGAGACCTTGTCTCAAAAATAAGATGGAGCCTGGTGAAGACAACTAGGTCAGCCTGAGGCCCCAACTATGTCCACACCTGCACACACTAACATGAACACCAGCACACACCAAAAACAAAAAAGGCAATAATGGTTGTAGACATGATTCTCAGATAAATGCTAAAAAGTGAGGGGGTGTGGATCCAAAGCTGCACCTTTTACCATATCTGTGTTTTTACATTAGTCATGGATTGTTTTATTTACATTTATCAGAATTCTCTTCATGACTGATAATAGAATAGCAGTTTTGCAAATGTCCTAGAGACTGTAAAAGACCAGTTAGATAGCTCTGTGGGAACGCACTTGTGGTCCTGCTAATCCAGTCCTAACTGGGTCTCACATGGTAGAGGAGTAAGCCAACTCCCCACAAGTTGCCCCCTGACCTCCAAACATGCAAAATGGCTTTAAATAAAATATCCCACAGCATTCTTTTATTTTATGTGCATGTATGCATGTTTGTGTGTGTGTGTGTGTGTGTGTGTGCAATCGGTAGCCAAAGGTTGAAGGGAGTGTCTTCCTCAATTACTTCCTACCTTATTTTAGAGACATTGTTTCTCACTGAGCTCACCATTTTAGTTAGATTGGCTGGCTACCACACCACAGGTATCCGCTGTTTCCACCATCCCCCAGCACTGGAATCACAGATGGCTGTCACTGTGTCCAGCTTCTTACATGCTCATGCTCGTATGGCAACCACTTTACCTACTGAGCCATCTCCCCAGCTCGGTGTTTTGTTTTTATGAGATAGTGTCTCACTCTGTAGCCCAGGCTGGCCTCAAACTCAGAGCAGTCCTCCCACCTCAGCCTTCTAAGTGCTGGGATTCAGTCATTAGCTACCACCTAGCTAACTTGAAGATTTTAGGGTGTCAGTGTTTCAGGAAATTCAGAGTTGACCAAAATCTTGTTTACCCTTGTATATTAAAAGGACCAGCCTTAATATTATACATCCCAGGAGCTCAGAGGAGAGAACTATGAACGGCGAGGACTGTTTGTGGGAATCTCAGCACACCACATTTATTTCTCTGGGATAAAATCCTATCTACACAGCTTCAGTTCTGTTCTCATGCCTAGCTCCTTTCTTGCCTGATTTCTCTCTATATTTATCTACTGTTCCCTCTAAGTTCTATCTTAATTCTCTCGTCTTAATTCTGCCTCATCTAAGTCCTTCTCATCTCGTTCTTACCCAGTTAGTACTTCCTCATTTGGCTCTTCCTCATCTTCCATCTCGTCCACATGTTCTCTCTGGTCAAAATCCTCCTTATCCCTCTCAGTTCTCCATCCTCAAGTTTTTTACCCTCTCTTCCTTTCCATCTCCTCATACCTCTTAAGTTCCATCTCCCTCTCTGAAAATAAAACTGCTTTTTTATCCCTTTGACCCTCATCTGTCCAAGCTATCTGCCGTTTTTTCTGCAGGGTGGGGGGAAAGTGTGCTTGGTCACTAGGCAACCTGTGTACAGGTAGATGCCTCTGGTGATAGTTAAAGGGAGATCTGGAGCTAGAGGTAAGGTTTGGGAAAGGAGGAAGTTAAGCTTAATTGGCACATCCGTCAGGCCTTCTCAAACAGTTAGTCTGGATGCTAGGGTCTGTACTTAGTACAGCGGTATCTCTGACAAGGTACTTTCTTCCGTCTGTGGATGGACCTGGCTGGATGCTGCCAGTGATGATAATTACAGGGAGGAGGCTTGAACTGGGGTTCTGGTTGTGCATAGCTGTCAGTGCAGAAGGTTATCTAAATATTCCTAGAAGTGGTTAGGTAAGGAGTTAGGGGTCTATAAAGTTAGTAAGGCTGTAAGAAAGGAGGATCTGAGCTAAACTGTATAAAGCTATTATTTAAGGTCCACCTGACCTAGGCGGTGTCTCCTTGTGGAATTTACCTTAAATCAGGAGACTAGCATGTGGTGGTCTGGACTGTTATTTCTGTTAGTCCTTGAATGTGGCTAAGGGAGAGATCTGATTCCAGTGCTGAAAGGGGAGAAACGGATGGGCTGTGGGGAAGGAAGCCTTTCCTGAGGCTGTTCTCCAAATACCTTGAATGTATATGTCCAAAGAGTAATCAGTCCACACTGTTAGCAATTATTAGGGAAAAATCAATTGGGAATAGTTTTATGAAGGCACACATGATTTTCATAACAGAAGACAGCTGATATATAACAAGCCAAATAACACCAAATGCTCCCTGGGATTTGGCTTCCTCTGAAGGAAATCCTTGATCCCTTCAGGTAGTGGCTTTGCCATAACCATCTGAGTTCTTATGATATGTTCCTCCAGCCCGTAGCAGTGTACCACCCCCGCCCGAGGTATTTTCATCTTGGGTATCATGGTAAATTGTCCAGGGTCTCTACAGAGAGAGTAAAGAGGTAAAATATTGTAAAATCTCACAGCAGTACACTGGAGGATAACTGTTACACATATAGAACTTTCTGTGTAAAGAGTACAGTTTGCATGATTTGCTGTTATTATTGATAATATTTTGTTTAACCCAGATACAGTTAAAGAATCCAAATTTGGGCTTAATTTTTGTCCTTTAACATGAGAATCTTTGTATGTTGACCTTTAATTTGATAATTGTTGGACTAAAAGAAGAGACGATGGTAGAGGAGTAGTGTTATCAGAAATGCCCGATTCCTTTGTTTAAAGAGGGAGAAAATACCTCGAAGCAGCTGCCAAGAGTTGCTGTCCAGTTACACTAAGGCTCTTTCCTTGGTGGTACAGAAAGGGCCAGTACTGTGGACCTTTACTTAACATGACTCTGTCCTTGTGAGAGATCCATATCAGACCATAGGAACCGAGATCAGCAGCTGCAGGGACTGTCAGCAAGTTAAGGGGTTTCCTCAGTACTGGCCTCTGCACCCGTGGCAGAGCTTCAGAACAGTGGTCCCCTGGGATCACGTGGGCTGTAGGGAGACACACAGCACAGCTTAATACCAACCAAGTTGAAGTTGTGAAATCTATGGTTTGTATTAGCGTGAGCTCTCTGTTTGGCTGTTGTAATTGTAGAGTGTCTCAGAATGTCAGAAATCGTCATGACCTGAATGCTTGGGTGCATTTGGAGCCAATGCCATCTCCATGCTGATGTCTTTTCTCTTCCTTTTCACAGCTGTCGCTGAAGTGTAGAGCCCCTGAAGTCTCTCAGTACATCTATCAGGTCTACGACAGCATTTTGAAAAACTAATAAATGGGTCCTGTACCCTCCAGCCACCCTGTAATCGGTGCAAGCCAAGAACTCTTAACTGAAGGAAGTCGTACTGCTGTGTAGAGCCTGAACACTGCGCCACCCACCCCGGTAGTGACCAGTCACCCTGTGCTGACATTAGCATTCACCCCGTTGGATAGGTTAGCTTCCTGTGACACGTGTGACCACTGCTTCCATCATTCCCCACCTCTGCCACCTGCCGCTGCCCTCAGGCCTTCCTGGTGAGCTTCTCCATGCTGTGCCAATGGCTAGCTCTTTCTACACCCTCTTTTGAGTGTAGTTTGATATTTTGTAATCAGAAGCTCATTTCACAAGCAGAAAAAGGCAACAAGTTAATTAAAGCAAGGAAAAGTGTCACTGAAACATAAACTGCACCTTATTGTTTTATATTTTTGTACAGATGAGAAATTGAGGTAGAACAGTGAGTAGACAGAGTTAAGTGACATCATCAAACACAGTCTTAGGGGAGATACAGGTACAGCCCCTAGCCCCTTCTGGGGAGGGGGGTTCTCTTGTCTGTGGCAACCCTGCTCCTGGTCATTTGCGTTTTCACTTTTCCCCTCTATCCAAAGTCTTTCCTTGGCCAGGCCTTCAGGCTCCTTTATGTCCCATGCTGTCTCGTTTGGTGACTCTGTGCTTGACAGTGGTGGTCTTCATTGAGGTTTCGGAGTGCAGGACACTGGGCCTGTAGGCACAAAGCTGAGAGATGGTAGAGCTCTGTTCCTTTGCATGGCACTACCCCAGTAATCCCACTGACTGAGGAAGCTGAGGAGAGGTGTTAAGAACCCCAGCGCCCTCCCTAGCCTTCTTCCTCAGGGCCAATTCAGATCTAAAGTCAGAGTTTTAGAGTTAAAATAGACTTTAATGGCTTATCCAACCTTGTTTTTCTACAAAGAAGGGTAACAGGCAAAAAGTTTATTATTGCCAAAGCCTCTTGGCCCTTGAGTAGCAGAGCTGAGGCTGGTTCCCTGAAACTCCACCAGCTTCCCCATATGGCTGGCTCATTGTTCTCGTCCTCGAAGCCCCCTGCCTCTCCTGTGCCTGCCTGTGGCTCTTTACACACTCCATACTGAGTTTGGTGCTCACCATCCGTTGGTGTCAGGTGGCAGTTGGCATCTTCTCAGTTACCTGAATGTACATGCAGGTAACAGAGTGAAAGGGGGCTAACATTTGCCAGGCTCTCTCAGAGCCACATTCTGGAGGCCAACCAGTGAGGGTAGAGATGTTGCCAGTTCCCATTGTCCCCCAGCTCTCTGATCTGCTCTTCATCCTTGGTACTCAAGCTCCAAAGCAAAGTAAGATCATCCCAGAAGTCCAGGTGGTTCTTGTCATCTCTCAAAGGGCTGGGGATGTGAAGTCCCCTCCCTTAACACATTGGTGTGATTCATCAAAGAATGCCTCATACCCACTCCCCTGCTCGGTACTGTTGACACTGAGGTGGCACGGCCTGGTACCTGGTATTCAGGCTCCATTCAGAGTTCCCTGCTCAAGTCAGAAGCATTCCAGCATCCAGAGACCTCATGCTGGACTCAGCCCTACCCACTGGATCCAGAGGAGAGGTTGTGGAAAATCAGAGTAGAGAACAACTTCCTTCAGCCGTGTCTGGAATGATCCTGTTTCCTCCCAGTTGCAAAGCTTCTCAAGTTCCATAAGCCTCGAGAATCTTTAAGAGGATTGCTGGCTAGTGGAAGGGAAATACATCCCTCCCTCACCATGTGGGGAATAGGAAATACTGCAGGGTTGTGTGGGAGGCAGGTAGGTTGGTGATACGTTGGGTGGAAAAGCAAGTTGACAAAATTCCCTTGTTGAGACTCATTCATGGAGTCAGTTGGAGATGAGTAGTGTAAGGGGTTCACACTACAAACACAGTTTTCTCATCTCAAAGCAAACTGTAGTTCCCAAAAGAAGAGTGTCAGGGCAAGCAGAGAGAACAATTGATGCCAGAATGTGTCCGCCCCGGAAACTGAGGCCTCTCAGCCTCTCCAGTGACGGGTAACAGCTGCTGTTCTCTGCTGGCCTAACTGAGCCGATCCGTGATGTCTGACCCCATGGGGAAGGCACCTCTCATTTCACCCCAGGCAGCTGGGGAGGGGGGATGCTGCTTCACATGAAGGGGCTCTCCAGAAGAGACAATCTGTTGCCTCTGCCACAGCTTCCCTTCAGGCCCCTTCCAAACTTGACCAGATTGGGAGAACAGGGTCAAGTTCCCCTGTGTCTGCTCTCCTTGGCTAAGCGTGTCTCTGGTGCACGATGGAGTAGAGGGTAGGAGAGCAAACACAACAGAGCTCTTTCGGGTCAGATTCCCTAAGTGTGTCCTCAGCCAAAGCCTGGTCCATGTGTCTGTGTTGTGAAGCCTGGGACGATGGAGCCAGGTGTGAGGGTAAAGATTGCCCTAAGAATGCTTATTCTTCTGTTCTTGTTGGGATTTGTTCGTGGGGGGGGTGGGAGGTGGGGAGAAACTTTACCTTGTGTATTCATCAATAAACTCATTTACACAAAATAAAGTTTGTGGTGTGTACTATGTTTTCAGGACTGATACCCCAGGACAAAACATAGCTGGCCAGAGAAGAGACATCAGTAACTTTTTTTTTTTAATGACCCTACCCTTCCCAGGGGTTCAGCCAGACAAAATTAGGATTGAGAAAAAGCCTTTATCTCAGGAAGTCACCTGTTGTTCAAGTCTCAAGTCACCACAACTTCAGGAAGGGGTGTGCAGGGGAGCCAGTCTCCCTGGCAGCTGTTCCTGGGACACTGGGTAGAACGGCAGTGGCCTTGTCCCCTGGGTGGTCAGTATCTGCCAGTATAGCCAAGGGCAGGAACAGCAGAGCTGCTGCACGGCACCTGTTAGCCAGGATGTGTCTCAGCACTCAGGTGCAGAGGCCTCTTGAAGCCAAGGTCCACATGCTCCTAAGCAAATGGGATAGCCACTGCTTTAAAGAAATCAGCCCCGAGAAGTCCAGCACTGTTTTGTATTGCTTCAAGAAACCCCTGGGCAAGTCCTTGCACGTCTCTGACAAGTATAGACAGAGTTTGGAGTTTTCAGCCCTTAGTCGCTCAGAGTAGTCGCTTTTGGTATCTAGACAATGAACTGACTTTGGCAACTAGGGTCCCTCCACCGGGCTTCCAAGCTCTAGGGGGACCCTAGAAAAGAAAGTTGAAGTAAGTTTCAGGCTTACTTGAGATCTGGGATAAGGTCAAGCAAAGCCCCAGAGGGTCCCAGCTCAGGTGCAAGTCACCCGGAGAGCTTTTGGAAATGACAGATCACCATGTTCAATGAGTGAGTCAAGGTGAGGGTGAGATGGCCCAGTGGTAAAGGCACCTGTCTGTCTGGTTCACATCCCTGGAACCCGTATGGAGGGAGGAGAGAACCAACTCCCAAAAGTTGCCCTCTGGCCTACATACAAAACACACACACAACACACACACACACAATGGCATGCCTGTGTTCCACACATACACAGTAAATAAATTACTTTAAAAAAATTTAATACCCAAGGTTAATGCTGAGCCACTTAGGACTCGCTGGCAGGGAGGGGCTTGAGCCTGTTCATCCATGCTCATCCACAGTAATACTTGTGTTGTTGTGGTAGAACGGTAAAGCACTCGGTGCCTGTCTGAATTCAGCATCACCTGCTCTTCAGGGGAGATGTAGCACCACATCTGACTGCATGGCAGTTTCCTCTTTCACTCCATAAAAGGTTCTCCCCTCCTACTCACTATATCCAGCTTTGCTAAGTCCTGAGGATGGCCATATGCTCAGCGCAGCTGACCACCCCCCAACCCCCAACTTAAACCTGTTTTCAGAGATGACACTGTTCTCTGCCCCCGGGATGGGCCTCAGATACATTGTTTCTGAGGACTCCGATCTGGGCCTTCCTCCTCCCACGGCATGCATTAGTACTTCCGGTCTTGCTTGGACCCTGATTTTCCCCTGCCGCCCTCAGCTCTAAGAAGCAAGAGCCTGTTTATTTTAATAGCTGGTATGGCACTTGGGAAGGATCACACCTCCCCCGTTGTTACCCATTTCTATCTCCTGAACACTAATCCTAGAATCCCAGCCAGCCCCCAGACATGGTATTAGCAGCAAGGATGTTTCTTGAAAAGTTTCGAGTTGGCTTTGAACTTGCCTTCTCGGTTTAGGTTTTACCCTGCTGTGCTTGATGCTGCCAACAAGGGGAAGACTCAGTCGGGGGTTGGTCAGACAGACCTACATTCTTATTTGGAGAAGTGGCTTCAAAAGCTGTTTCCAGAGCGTTGTTTGGGGACAACACTGTCATCTCTAGGATCAGATCCTCTGTCAGGCAGAACCCCAACACCTTAACTCAGAAAGTGCCTGTTGGCATGGAGGATGGCAGAGTGAAGTTCGGTATTAGCTGGCTCTTCTTCCATTCACACTCTACTCCCATCTGCCCCCTGACATCTCAGTGGGAGTCCTCAGCTATAATGGGTCACAGGTGGATCTGGCCCTTTTCTCCTTCCACACTCTGGCTTCTTCGCATGCTACAGAGGGCACACACAATTGCTCAACTAGAACCTGAGTTTGTGAGCTTGCCCCTCAGCCACCAGGTATTCTCAGCTGAACCACAGTCACAAGAGCCACAAAGCCCGACAGATCCAAGGACCAAACCCCTTGAACTTTCTCAACAAGGTAATCCTAGTGACAGAGAAGAGTAAACAGGCCCAAATGGGCTCTCGGCAAAGCAAAATGAATTCGCTTCAATTCAGGCAAGTAGACCATTTTATAAAGATACTGCCACTGTTTCTTTTTCTTTTTCTTTTTTTTTTTTTTCAGAGCTGAGGACCGAACCCAGGGCCTTGCGCTTGCTAGGCAAGCGCTCTACCACTGAGCTAAATCCCCAGCCCCACTGTTTCTTTTTTAAATAAAAGCAGTGCTTTAAATGACATGCCTCTGAAGGCTGGTATGTCGTCCCATAATCTGTAGGGTAGAGCCTTGCTGGATTTCTTATTTCTAGTCCCCCTCAAGCTGAAATGGACCTATGTCCTGGGGGAATAACAGAAAGCTTCAATCCTCCGGCAAGATGAGGAGGAAAGATTTTTGAGATGCAGTGGGAAGGAGTATCCTGGATGATCTAATGAAGCTAAGGGGATGTCAGGGACTCTGCTGGAATCCCTTGGGGACGGACAGTCACATCTGATCCCCAGCCAGCCCCAAAGTGGTGCTCTGAGAGAGGGGCCCTGACCTTCCCAGTCCTAATGTTGTTCCAGGTACTGCCCCAGGCCTTCTCAAACCCACATCCTAACTCTAGGAGCCCACCTAGAACAAATGGAAATGCTTTCCCCAGTGGTGTCCATCCTGAAAGATAATACTGTATTGTGTAAAGACTTCACACACCTTAGCTCATTGATGTCCTGTCTGCATCAGTCGGGGAAAGGACTGGAATCTGTTTCATAGATACAGGTTCCTTCTTGCCTCCATCACACAGTACAGGGCAGGGCTGGAGTCAAACACAGAGCTGTCTGCCCGGGGAAGCCAGGCTTATGACCACCGCACTTTCTACACAGCAGAAATGGGGACAGTAGTTGGGAAAATGCCCAAAACACAGAGCCCGAAGGGAGAAGGGAAAGAGGGTCTGTGAGATAGCCGAAGCCCACAGTAATAGAAAGCTTTGGAGGAGGATGCAGTCCCAACAGGGGAAAAAAAACCTCAGTGGGTGGATACAGACCAGTTTCTCCTTGTCACCCTAGAGACATTTAGTGCCCAACCGTGATGCCCTCCTTCAGAGCCCTTCACTGTTTCCCATCCATCCATTACAGGACTGAGGACAATCCTGGTGGTTTGGGTCATTGATAGTCTTCAGCATCAACTTCACTGGATTTGAAAACACCCAGGAAACACATCTCTCTGGGTGTGCCTGTGAGGATGTTTCCAGAGAAGTTTAACCGAAGGGGGAAAACCCACCTGAATGTAGGTGGCACTATCCCGTGGACTAAATAAAAAGGCAAAGGGGGAAAACTGAGTTTAACTTGAGTTTGCTTGGCGCTTCCTGGAGGCCCACATAGTACCTACCAGCCACCTCTCATTCCCACCGCCTTGCCTCCCGCCACAATAGACTGTCCCCGTAAACCGTGAGCCAATATAAGCCCGGTCTCCCTTAATATCACTCTTGTCAGGCATTTGCCACATCAAGAAAATAACTAGAGTCGGGCGTTGGTGGCGCATGCCTTCAGTCCCAGCACTCCGGAGGCAGAGGCAGGCGGATCTCTGTGAGTTCGAGGCCAGCCTGGGCTACCAAGTGAGTTCCAGGAAAGGTGCAAAGCTACACAGAGAAACCCTGTCTCGAAAAACAGAAAAGAAAAAGAAAAAAAGAAAAAGAAAATAACTAGAACAGGGTCTCTGAGACTCTTTGGGGGGCCAGGAAGCAGTCAAGAAGGCACACAAGTATGAGGTCAGAGGATGTGTGGGAGTTCCCTCCTTCTGAGCCCAGGGACCAAACCTCATACACAGCGGTAGGCACCTGAACAGCCTGACATCTTGCAGCCAGAGACCTTGTGTTAACCTCTGCCAACATCTTCTGACACCCCCCCCCTTCTTCCAGCCTGTGGGGTTCTTTCAGGTCTCGGGGCTCTCTCCTCAAGCCCTTACAATTGCTCCAAGCCTCCGCTGGCCCCTCTAAAGAGTTGGCCCACCAGCTTGGTCCTCCGAGACACCTTGACTTCTAACACAGCCATTTATCTTTGACTCCCCCACTGGACTGTGAGCCCTCTGCTGAGCTTTTTCACAGCTGCCTAGCTAATGACTCAGCCTTTGCATTCCACATTTTGCATTTAAGTACGAGGAGTTACTCATCTTTTCTCAACCTCAGTGATCTCATCTGTAAAATGGGGGGGAAACAGAACCTGCTTCATAGGATGTTCTGAGTATTTAACTTGAGGATTTAGGCACAGCTCTTGCCACACTGGGATGTTACCTACTGATAAAAATATGTTGGTGAGGATTGTTTGAGAATAAACACAAGAGAAACTGCGCCCTCAAGCCTGGCAAATGCTGGGCTCTCACAGAAGAGAGGGACTGCAGTTTTAGAGGAGTGGAGGTCATGCTTTGGCAGGGGACCAGATTTGCTTGGCGCTAGCCTGGCCTGCTGTTCCCTGCCGCAGTGAAGGGTGAGAGTGACCACCCTCTACTCTGTCCTCTAGGTGTGGAGGAACAAGAACCTGGATGTCAGCACCCAGGGCAGGACACACGCTGGGCACCTGCCAGTCACTGACTGACTAGATCGGTAAGGGTCAGAAGGACAGAACGTGGGGAGGAGGGAGGGGACCGAGGGCCCCGCCGAGGGCAGGGTGAGTGGCTGTGAGGGCAGGGAATCGCAGCAATGGAGCCACAGGCACCGGGGCCTTTCCGGTCCCCGCCTCCAACTCCTCCGGGTTCGAGCCACATTTTCCCGGGGGAGAGCCGGGAGGGAGGTGAAGGTCGAGGTTAGGGACTGGGGAGCTGCTCCCGCGGCGCCCGAGTGAATCCGTCGGGCTCGGGGACCCAGCGGAACCCCCGCGCCCGCCTCCCCCTCCGCCGGTGCGAGTGGGGCGGCGCGCTCCGCAGGGCGAGCAGCTGAGCGACCCTCAGTGCTGCGGCCCCCCGCGCCCCAGCCCGCCGCTCCCGGGCCGCGGGCGGCGCCCCTCAC
>CABHPH010099284.1:4225-46360 GCA_902168325.1 Peromyscus nudipes | reverse complement strand
GCTGGGAGCTGTCTGCAGAACGACTGCAGAATGCAGGCCCTGGGGAAGCTCAGGGGTCCTGGGCCCTGCTTCCTGAGACAGACCTTTCACCCCCACATAACTAGGCATGTGCGTTTAGTAAAACGCTTAGACCCAGGATCTGTGCCTGGGAAGAAGGAAGGGATATCTGTCCCCTTTGAGTTGGGGACAGGGCCACACTTAGGCCTGGTAGTTCCAGAGGCTGCCCCGTGCTAAGGGGGGCTGTTCTTGCCCCCATTCCTTGACCCCCAAACTTTACCTTTTTTTTTTTTTTTGTTTGTTTCTGCTACTGCTAAGAAAAGAGTTGGTTTTAGGGCTTGAGGATCTGCAGGTAGGGTACATCCTGAAACCTCCAAATCGCCACACCCAGAGTGACTCCGGACTCTGTTTCCTTGTTCTTTGCCCTCTCTTATTGCCCAGGACTCCCCCATCCCCACATGCTTGTGCTGTTATGTAATTAACCCAGCTGAGCTTTGCCAAGCTGGCGGTATCCAGGGATGCCCCAGAGGCCTAAGGACCTGAAGGGACGCATGTGGTGGGAGAGTTGGCCCTGTCTCAGCTGGGAGCAGGCTCAGCAAAGCACCTGTTGGGGAACAGTGCATGAGGCACAAAGGAGGTTAGAGTCCTAGACTTAGCTTCCCCGAGTCTCCGGGGTCTTGTTTTGTTGGTGGTGGTTTGTTTCTTCAGTAAAATGACAGGCATCATATATATGCACATGGGGGCTGGGGCAAACACACTACAAGTACATGAGTCCACGCAACAGTAAATAGTGACCCCTTCCAAGATTGCCAGGAGGTCCAACTGAGCATCTGGGAAAACCTTAGATGACCAGTAACCACTGTTCATTGCATACCTATTCTGTGCCAGGCACTGAGCTTTCCATGAACAACCTCACAATACCTATGAAGTTTCTTGGCCAAGGTCATACTTTAGGTGAATGGCGGAGCTGGGAATCAAACCTTGGTGGTTCTCACTCCAAGCCCTGTCTTTTATTTACCATTGCTCACACATACATACCCATAGATTGAGTGCTTTAAATCAGGACAGCCTAAGGGACATTCAGCTATGAATTGTGCGTGTATGAGAAGAACATGCATCTCCCAGAACACACACACACACACACACACAGAGGCTGAAAACCATGGGACCATCAGAACCTAGTAAACCTACCTCCCTGCACCCATTTACTAACTGTGATCATCATTCAATCTTCCAGAAGGAAGATTGTCTCCTTCCAGCTAAGAGATTTTACTTAGGTGTCTTGGAAACGGGGGCTGTTGACTCCACTTTACATATGTGTAGAGCATGGCTCCAAAGCAGGTGTTTTATCCATAGACCTACAGCTAAAAGATAATCGAAGCTGGGCTTTGTGTCCAAGCTCTAAAAGTCACAGGCACTGAGCAAGCGAAAAGCTAATGAATTCATCTCAAAGTCCAGCCCCTTCCTGGGCAGCAGCTGTGTGCTGCCAGGCCCTCTGAGCTCCAAGGGATGTCAAAGACTCAGACCCTGCTTTTAGCCTGTCACTGTTTAGAGTCGCTAAGCTTGAACGCGATAAGTACTGCAACCTGTAGAAAGTAGCTGCAGTTCGTAGCTGTGTGGTTTGGGGCACACGGAGCTTCTTCTCTGAAGTGTAAATAGGAATACTTTTCCCTTCGGGGTATTGTATTGACCGAGGATAACCGTGTGGGCGGGCTAGCAGCCAGTGCTCAACTGTGTTGCTCTCCAGAGTCAATGCAATCATCTAGTTCAGTGGGACTTTGGGAAATGCTGAGGGCATTTTGGGTCATCATGGTAACTGGAGGCTGCTGTGTACAGTTATCTCCTGAGAGCCACAAAATTAAGATGTCCGGAATATGAGTCCTGCACAGAGGGAGTTTCCTCCCCCGCCCCCTCCCCAAGATGCCAAGAGGGCCTTGTTTATTAGGATGTGACTGAGATCAAGAGGAGTTGCCATGGCTTGGGGCTGGGACTGGAATTTGAATGCAAGTCTAGTGCTGTCTCCACTGTGCATTGGAGTATGCTTTGGTTGAGGGGATTCAGGCCACAGTGTGCAGCAGGGGCTGCAGGAAGAGTGGATAAGGAAGGTGAAGAAGTTTGGGGGGATAGATTTAGACAGGGGTTCTGGAAAAGGGAGGCTTTCCAAATGGCAATGACAGCTTCAGCAAAGATGCAGAGGTGAAAGACAACAACACAAGCCCAGGGATGAGCCAGAGCACTGAGCCCACCTCTTGTCCCCCAGTCTAGGTGGTGGCCGAAGAGGGCCGGAGGCAAACAGAGGGAGCAATGGCTGGTCCTGACGGTGGCTGAGCCCCCAGCCCCTGGAATATGCAGCCCGGAGGAGCCCCAGGCAAGGACGCGGTGGCGGAGTGGGGCGGGAGGCATGGTCTCCACCTACCGGGTGGCCGTGCTGGGGGCGCGAGGTGTGGGCAAGAGTGCCATCGTGCGACAATTCTTATACAACGAGTTCAGCGAGGTCTGTGTGCCCACCACCGCCCGCCGCCTCTACCTGCCTGCTGTGGTCATGAACGGCCATGTGCACGACCTCCAGATCCTGGACTTTCCACCCATCAGCGCCTTCCCGGTGAACACACTGCAGGTAAGCTGCCCACGTGGGCAGTCAGGCAAGGGGGGGGGGCCGGGGAGGGGAGGCTCCAACCCCCGCTAGCTCTCCAGTTCTGGCCCCACGACCAGGAACTCTACACTACACCCTGGGCCTCCCTCCTTAAAGCCATCCCGAGAGGCTGCTCATTGTGTGTGATTTCGAAGATGTGTTGATGATTGTTTAGTGTGTGCCAGGCCCTGCACTGGGCACCAGGACTAAATAGTCAGCAAAATCAGATATGGAATTTGCTTTCAAGGAACTCAGAGTCTGGTGAGGAAAGACTCACAGACAGTTATTATACAATGTAATGAATGCTGTGATTGAGGGAGATGGGAAAGCAGAAGCAGCCCTGGCTGGAAGGGTCTGACATTCTCAGGTGTGTGGGGTCACAGAAGGGGAGGTCTCCACAAAGTAGAGACTGTGGAAGACAAAGAACACTAACTGCCTGCTCAGATGCTGAGCTCTCCTGCCATGGCCTCGCGCCCTCATTGTCAGGCTGTAGAAGGGTCAGCAGGACAGACTGAGACCCGAGGAGGGGTGTTCTCAATGACTCTGGAGACCCCAGTCAGATCTTTTGCCCAAGGCCTGTTCTCCCTGGTACCCTATTCCCCAGCCTCAGGACTGCCTCTGGGCCCCTTGCAGAATTAGATCCAACCATCTCCATTCCCTGCACCACCCAGGCACCTTCCCCAGCTTTTAGAACCAGGGCCTCTACACCTCTCTCTCCCTCTGGCTTAAGAGGAAGTTGGCTGCAGGGGAAGCAGAGCTCCCAGAGGTGTTTGCTCACTACAGAGTTCTCTGGCCAGAGAGTGCAGAGGCTTGTGGGTATATCCCAGAGACAAGAACGAGCCCTGGCCAGTTGGGACAGCAAACTCAGCTGTCTCTGGCTGGGGTCTGATGAGCTCAGCAGTGTCTCAGCAACCCCAACCTCGGTCCATCCTGCGGTGAATATTTGACTCAGCACCCCAGGGAGAAACCTGATCCCAGCATGTGATCCACAGTGTGCCTGAGGGGTCAGGGTAGTGAGTCACAAGCCAGGACCTTCTGCTTCTCATTTGGAAACTTTGATGAGACCTGGCTCCAAGCCCAAGTTTACTCTTTTCATGTTCAGTTGGGTATTTATCTTTACTAATTTCAGAATGGGTCAGATGCAGTTTGAACGACTCAACTGTGACCTAGAGCAATCCGTGTCCACTTCTGGCCCTTCACCCTATGGTTCCTCTCCCTAGCCATTCCTCACTGATGGTTCATTGACACTCAAGTAAGAAACCATATTTTCATTCCATCTCCCCTTGTCCATAAAAATAAGCCTCACAATGCCCTGTGTCTTGTTTGGTGCTTAGGGTAAAACCCAGAGTCTCACACATGGTAAGTTAGCCCTCTACCGCCCAGCTACATGCCCAGACTTCTACCTTGTTTTCATTGTTGTTTTTATTAAGAGACAGGATATCGCTGTGCTGCCCAGGCTAGCCTTGAATTTGATCCTCCTGCATAGTCCTCAGAGTAGCTGGGATTGCAGGCATGCACCTCCAAGTCTGGCCCTTGCTTCTTTAACGTAACATTTTCGTTTTTGTTTGTTTCGTTTTGTATTTGTGGGGTTTTTGTTGTTGTTGCTGTTGTTTAATTTTGTAAACCTCCCTGGCTGTCCTGGAACTCATTATGTAGACCAGGCTTAAAGAGATGCCTCTGCCTTCTGGTTGTGGGATTAAAAGTGTGCGCCACCACACTTAACGTGATAACTGGAGCTACTATTTCCTGTCTCTGTCTGGAGGACATCCTCATTCTTTTCTCATGGCTGCTCAAACTCCACTGTGAAGTTTCATGGATTCCGCATTTATTGGACAAATGGGTGGTTTATACCATTTGGGTCAATGCCAAAATGAATAAACAGCCTCATGTATAAGTCAGTTTGCACGTAGGTCACTCTATTTGCAGGATCAGTTACTGGAAATGGCCTCACCAGTTCAAAAGAGAAATAGACATGGAATTTGGAAGGTGTCTCCGAAGTCCCTTCTCTAAAACTTGTGTGTGTATCCTATGAAACTCTGGGATTTTTGACACTCATTTGAACAGTGGTTCTCAACCTATGGGTCATGACCCCTTTGAGGAGTAACTTATTAGATATCCTGCATAACAGATATTTAATTATGATTCATAACAGTAGCAAAACTACAGTTATGAAGTATCAACACAATAATTTTATGGTTGGGGCTCACCACAACATGAGGAACTGTATTAAGGGGTCGCAGCATTAGGAAAGTTGAGAAGCATTGCCCTAGAACATGAGAGGATATTCTCGTTGTGGTCTGTATTTGTGTTTCTGATTGTGAGTGAAGTTGTGTATTTTTCTATATATTTAAGGCTTTTATGTTTCTGATTTTGTTTTGTTTTGTTTTCTGAGAACTGCTAATATCATCTGCCTGTTTTGAGTTTTTATTATTGGGGGTTTTGTGTTTGTTTTTCAGACAGGGTCTTGTGTAGTTCAAGCTGACCCAGAACTTTTTCTATAGCCAGGGATGACCCTAAACTTCTAAGTCTCCAGCCTCTACTTCCCCAAATGCTAGGATTAAAGGCATGCAGCACCATGCCTGTGTGATCCTCCTCCTCCTCCTCCTTCTGTTTTCGAGATAGGGTCTCTCTACATGCATAACCTTGAATATCCTGAAGCTCACGCTATAGACCAGGCTGACCTCCAACTCACAGAGATCTACCTGCCTCTCAAGTGCTGGACTTAACGTTGTGCACCACCACACCTGGTGACCCTTTTCTTCTTGATTGAACCTTATCTTAGATGCTAAGATCTCAAAGATTCCACCCCTGGAGCACAGTGAAGGGGCTTAGAGTACAGACGTCCTAAGGAGGGACCTTGAAAGCTCTACCATCAAATATCAACCTTAAGAATCTTGATGGCCGCTTTCTAGGAATAAAATAAAACAATATGTCCTTGGGTCTGAGCCTATTACCTTCCACAGTCCCTTCTCCTCCTTCAGAGCAGGAAGCTGAAGTTAGAGGGCATGTGTGCCCTGCCAAAGGAGATGCCTGAAAATGTGTGACTAAGGCCAGGTGGCTGAGCCCCTCGAGCTATATCCCTGGAGCTGGACTCAATTCCCATGTCTCCTCCTCTGTCTCTGTCTTTGTCAGCTAGAGGTTGAACCCAGGGCTTTGTGCACAATAAGCACATTCATTACCACTGCGCTGTGTGCTCAGTCCATCCCTTGACTCAATACAGCCCGAAGATGGCCTCTGGGGGAACAAATTAGAACATTACATGGAACACAGTGGCAGGAAAGCCGAGCTTTCTCCATTCCTCCCTTCAGTCAAGGAGTGAAGGGACAGCCCAGCCAATCTGGAGCTTTCTGCCATTCCCTTCTATGAGCCTCCTGAGAGGAGTGAGTGGGAGGCATCCTGGGGTCCCCTTAAGGAGGCAGTATGTTGGAGGAGGGGTGGGGCTGTCACCCTCAGAGTCTGGCAGCCTCTCTCCAGCAACCAGGCAGAGGGCTTGCAGAATGGAACCTATCCTCCCTCCCTCCTCCCAGGGGTCTCCATTCCCCGCATGGGGTGAGAGAGGAGTTGGCATAGGCATGCAGGCCCCCTGACCCCCGGAGGTAATGGTGTCCCACCAAAACCAGTGTCCCCTGGTCTGGGAGGAAGCAGGTTTGTGATTTCCTACATTCTTAGATCTGTCCTCTGCATCCTGCCTCTGCACCAAAAATTAAAACCTCAGCACAAAGATGCCACATCATCTCCCCAGGGAAATCCACTGCCGCATCGCCCCAGCCTTTGAGCATGGAAGTGCCGTTCTGAAGTCAGACTTCCCAATCCACAGCTGCTACCCAAGTGTGCCCCCTTCTACTTCAGCTGAAACTCTTACCTCAGCCACATGCAAACTGACCCTGGAGCTGTGCCTCCACAGCCTTCTGGTCATTGTGTGTACTGGCCCCGCACATGCCAGGTTGTACCCTGTGACTGCACCGCGACCCTCTCCTCCCCTTCTCTCCCTCATGAGAAGAGGCCCTGGTTTCCTTTGTCCCGAAGCTTCAGGGACTTGCTTTCTGCACTCTGCCTCCCTGAACATCCTTTTGCAATGACATCTGTTGGCAGATTAACCATCTAATTAATCCTTAGGGAACCTTCTCGTCAGCACATTTAACCTTTCCAAGGGCCTATTCATCTTGAGCTGAAACCCCCCCTCCCCATGAGAAGTTCTCACAGACAAAAATATTTTTTTAAAAAAATTCAAGTAGCCAAATAGCTAGGCATGGTGATGCATGCTTGTAATCCCAGCATTTGAGAGGCAGAAGCAGAAGGACCAAGAGTTCAGGACTAGTTTGGGCTACATAGGAAGATGTAGTCTTTAAAGCAAAACAATCTTGTCTTCCTGGAACTCCTTAGGCCTCTGCTCTGTCTCCCCCACTCGGCCCCCTTATGCTCCCCTGCCCCCTCTTTCTCTTTCTCTCTCTCTTCAGGCTGCAACCCAAGGGCTGTTAAGTTAGGGAGGGATAGGATTTACTTTGCTCCTGGTTGCGGATGCTGTGACTTTCAGCACCACGGAGAGAGCTCACCAGCAGGATTACTGCGGTTAAACTAAAAACAAACAAAAACAAAACAAACACCCCCCCCCCCCAAAAAAAAATCCAGGGTCCTGGCCTTCTTGGGTGCTCACTGCAGTTGTGAGGAACCAGAAATAGGAAAGCTGTAATCAGAGTCCACGACCTCAGACACAGGAGAGGATGGGCGTAGTCCTCTGATTGCAGGAAGTGTGGCAAATCGGGGCTGTCCTGGGGCGTGGGGGTGGGGGGGTGGGGGGGTGGGGGGGTGGGGGCTTCATCTGAGCCTTGGAAGATATTATTACAGTAGGTACAACCACTAGGTCAGGGCTGTGCTCCTAGGGGAATTCATAAATGCACTTTGAACAAAGGACTGGTTGAATGGATGGGTGGATGGGTGGGTGGGTGGATGGATGGATGGATGGATGGATGGGTGGATGGATGGGTGGATGGGTGGATGGATGGGTGGGTGGATGGACAGATCAGACAGAGCTAATCTCCAGATCCTCACAAGATAGTGTGGTGGGCCAGGAAGTCAGTCAGCCTGTGACTTGCTCTTTCCTGACTGGGAAGGGGAAGTTACAGCTCTGAGCACATGTGTTCACAGGAACCTGGCCTTCTGCGGGGGAGGGGATAGGAAACTCTGGTGTGGTGGTAGGTGAGAGCACTGTCTGTTTGACAGGGTGGCTGGGGGCTGGAAAGCCTCATGGCTGCTCTGACTATGGTACTGGCCGGGGGTGTTGCAGGAGTGGGCAGACGCCTGCTGCAGGGGACTCCGGAGCGTCCACGCCTACATCCTGGTCTATGACATCTGCTGCTTTGACAGCTTTGAGTACGTCAAGACTATCCGTCAGCAGATCCTGGAGACGAGGTGAGGAGCTGTGACAGTCTATTGCTACCTTAGTGGATGCCTTAATGCTAGCCTGTCTCCAAGAAAGGGGGACACGGGCAAGGATTGGGGTGGAGGACACGGTTCACAGGTGAAATGTATGCGTTTTCTGTTCCCACATGTCCCCACCGCTTTCTTTTCTTGTTCTCTTTCTTTTCTTCTCCTTCTCCTTCTCCTTCTCCTTCTCCTCCTCCTCCTCCTCCTCCTCCTCCTTCTCTCCCCCCCGGGGGGGCTTCACTATGTAGCCAGGCTGTTTTGAACTCAACCCCCACACACACACCTCAGGCCTTCCTAGTTCTGTGATTACAGGTGTGGGTCACATACCCCACTTCTGTTGACTCATTTTGGGACCCCTACTTATGACGTGGCTACATTAATGGTGAAGGGCAGGGGCTGGGGGTACATGGCCTCGGATCAGTTGACATATAAGCCTCAGTTTCCTTGTCTGTAAAATAGAACGATAGTATGGACTTTTTTGGATCCAAAGACGCGCTTTTTAGAGATGTAGACTTCCCCCAAGGGACTAGGGCTGCACCTGGGATTAGAGCACGCGCTAGCGCGGAGTCCAGTGGTTTTGAGACTGGAAGCGTCTTCAGAATTCTGCTTCGACCTGCAGGGTGATCGGCACCTCGGAGACGCCCATCATCATCGTGGGCAACAAGCGCGACCTGCAACGCGGACGCGTGATTCCGCGCTGGAACGTGTCGCACTTGGTGCGAAAGACCTGGAAGTGCGGCTACGTGGAGTGCTCGGCCAAGTACAACTGGCACATCCTGCTGCTCTTCAGCGAACTGCTCAAGAGTGTGGGCTGCGCCCGCTGCAAACACGTGCACGCCGCCCTGCGCTTCCAGGGCGCGCTGCGCCGCAACCGCTGCGCCATCATGTGACGCCGCCGCCGCCGCGTGCGCCCTGCTGCAGCACTGTCCCAGCGGAAGGGAGGGCGGGGCGGGGCCAGCCTCCCTCGGGACACCAGGGCTAGAGCGGGGAACCCCCCGGAGGAGAACTCTGGGCTCCCGGCCTGAAGCACCCCTGCAGCCACACACCTCCCCCACGAGAATCAGAGGGAGCCTCCCCGCCACTCCCCAATCCTCCCCTCCGACCTGGGTCTCCCTGGGACAGCCACCTTCAGTGCTGTAGTGTAGTGCCCGGCCCCCAGGGGGCGCCACAATCTGTGGGCTGAGAGGGTGAGCGAGTGAAAAGGAGGGTGGGGTGAGGAAGTGCTGTCTTGGCCAGGCCCCTGCTCATCTTCCCCACAGTGTGTCTGTCTTTGCCCCTAGTCCCCTTTTCCAATGTCTGTCCTCTCAAGTGTCTGTCCGCCCTCATTTGTCCTGCCTTCCCTCCAGTGTCCCTCTCTGTCTCCCAGCTCCGCTCACAGGGCTCTCATTTCGTTCATCCCCCTGTCGCAGGTCCTGGCAGCTTTGTGATGCCAGGCCTTCTCACCGGCAGCGCCACCGGCACAGGGCAGAGAGATGCAAGCTGCCCAGGGACCGAAGCCAAGGGGTCCGAGGGCTGAGGTCCCACAGCCGTCGGGGAGAGAAGGCAGAGCTCTTCCTCATCCAGGGAGACCTCCCTGCCCAGCAGCCCCCAGAGACGCTACCACCTACCTTCCAGCCTTAACTCAATGGTCCCTGCCGGGTGCCCCTCCCCCTTCCTAACCCTGAAGCCAGATTGCCCCTGGGCTAAAATTCCTTTTGTTTTGTTTGACCGTATGGAGAGGAAATTCCCCCAAAGGATAATTTTCTCTCCATGATGCTAGGTCCTACTTCTCTGTTACCTCCTGCACTGGGGGATGGTCTTGCCGTGCTGTGGGACGTTGAGTTGTAGGGGACTGGTGGTGGGTGGCAAGGTGGTGCCCAGGAGGGGGTCAGGTTATACCAGTGATAATTCTGTGTCCCAGACCCACTCCAGTCCAACTGCCTAGGACTCTGCCTCCATCAGATCTCAGGTTGTCTTGATCAGTCTGTGTAGGGGCAGAGCCAAGGAAAGAATAAGGGAGCTTCTTGTGCCTGGGGGAGGTAGGCATGCATCCTTACCCGTAGGTGGAGGCCCTCAGGATCTGACCCCTTGTCCCAACACCAGGTTGGCCCTATGCCCTAACTCACCCACCCCATTTTCTCCGGCTGCCTGGCCGGGTTTCTACCTCTCGTCACCGGAGCTGATCACTGTCAGTTTTGTACCGATTTAGAAATAATAATAATGGAGATTCTAGGAATGGCCTGAGGGATTGATGGGGGACTTGGAGGGAGGAAGGAAGGAGTGGTGCCACGTCCCCTGCCCCGGCCGAAGAGAGTTCTTGAGGCTGAACCCTCAGCCTCAGCCTCAGCCCTGGTCCAGTTGGGAGGATAATAAGGACCCCTTGTTAAGAGGGGTACATTGGATGCCCAGCCTTTTCCAGGGCTGCAGTGCACAGACCAGGAAATCAGGTACCCAGAGAGGTGATGGGGAGGAATCTGGGGGCAGGGGTGGGGGTGGGGAATTTATGGTGTTCCCGTGTGGGAGGGAATCCATGATTCTCTCTTCTGCTTCCCCTACCGAATCTCACTCCCTCCACCCAGCGGGGGCACTGCAATACAACAGCAGAGGCCCTGACCGTGGGCAGCCCAGTGTTCTGGGTTCTAGTCGTTGCTGCCCTGCACAATTTTGGGCTAGCGACTTGCCCTCTCTGAGCCTCTCTCTGAAACAGAGGTGGTGGCTCCCCTTCCCCACACTTCAGAGTGGCTGGGAGGGTAAGGAAGAGGGACGCCCACTTTCCTCTCCTGCAACCCCGCCCCTGGTTCCACGGGGCGTGGGGTAAAGCTGGCAGCATCTCATGTGCCGATCACCCCCAACTCTGAGGCACTCAAGGTGAGGGTGGGGGATCCAGGCCTCTGGCTGCCCCCACTGGGGGATCCATTGGAATGTAGCCCCTCCCCTCACCCTTTCCTCTTCATCCAGGTCTTGGAGTTCAGGTCCCTCCACCCCCATTCTGAGTCTCCGTCCTTCCCCTCCCCAACCAGGGTTTCCCACACAGGGTCTGGAAGTGTGTGTGACACCCATCGAGCTATTATTGGAAGTCAGATTAAAAATCAGGGAGTGTTTTCCCTCGTTTCTCTACCTCAGTGTCAGCTCTGTTGGTCATGGGGGGGGTGTCCCTGCAGGGCACATGTGCTACGTGCAAAGAGTGGGGCTCCCCACCCCCAAAGTCCAGGTCAACCCAGGGATCAAAGGGAAAAGGTACTGGACATAACTCTTTTCCCTCCAGCTAACCACAACCACACAGAGGGCACATCACCTGCCCTCACAGCTGCCTGGAAGACTCAAATGTTAACTGCCACTGCATCTTCCTCCCAGTCAGGGGTCAGATTTAGGGCCTCCAAACATAGCTTCTTGGACACAGAAATGTGATGGATGCCATCAACCAGCTCTCTTCACCCTGAGTGATCCCTGTTCTCAGGACCGCAAATCTTTGAAGTCCATGTCAAAGGTGGCCTTCAGGAGTCTGTGCGGGGGTGGGGGGGGGGGGGGGGGGGAGGGGGGGGGTGTCGCTGTCCACGGTCCTGACCACCAGGACCTGGGAGGAAGCCTCCCTTGCTGACAGCTCCCTCCGCCTTGTCTTCATCACCTCCTGCAGAGAGATTTGAAGCTGCACCTCTCTACACTTTTACAGTCTTAGGGAAAAGGACCCCGAAAGATGTATCTCAAGGACAGACCCATGAGTGTTTAATAACTTACAGCTGTGGAAATGTCCAGAGGCCGAGGAGCTGTTCTTAGGGGCAAGAGTAAGATATGGGCTCTCCCCACTGCTGCTGGCCTGATGCTGACTTGCAGTGGAAGGTGTGGGCTGCTCTTTTGCTCAGCTGAAGAGATGGTGGTCTTCAAACCCACTCCTGGCCAAGGCCCTGTGCTGAGTGAGGGACTGTCCTTCCTCACACATACATTGCACTGCATACGTTTTGCTGTGGTCCTCCCCATCTGCAGGCTCTTCAGACCCAAGATTCCTCCTCAGGTGGAAGTGGAGCTCTATCAAGCTGCAGGGGCTCCTGGCTCGCTGACACCTGGGAGCTGTTCGCCAATGAGATGCTGGCTTCATTCTCTTTCTCTTCCTCCTTTTCACCAGCTTGGTCCACCTGGCAGGTGCCCCTTCCCTTGCCACCCAATGTAGCTTTCAATAGCCTGCTTCCAGGAGCTGCCGTGGCTGGGCCCAGGCAGAGGTAGGCCAGTGGCTTGGGAATTCTGGAAGGTCTGTTCTCAGGCCTGTGGTCTCTGCGGGGTCGGATTCTGGGTCTCAGCTTCAGCTTGTAAATGGATGGGATCTTCTGGGGCTTCCGGAGTGTTCTCTTGCCCTTGCCCAGACATACCCTGGCTTTGTCAGAACTGGGGTCTGAGCATGAATGTGTGGGAGCCTCCGGGGTGGCAGGCACAATCAGAGTGGAGCAGTCCTTCCCTCTAACGGATGACACAGTCCTCACTGGGGTACCCTTGGCTGTCAGGCTTGCCTTTATCCTTGGCCCGCTCTCTCTGGATCTTGGCTTCTCTTTGGGGCTTCTTGGGCCCACAGCTGGCTTAGGGGGGGCTTCAGAGCCTACCTTCCAGGCTTTCAGATCCACTTTAAGGAGAGGTGGGGGACCCTGAACCAGTTCTTGGATGACTTTATCATAAGGACCCCCAGATTCAGGCCACCTCCCACCCAGGCTGGGAACATAGACTCCGCTTCGAGGGATGACTTGAGGCCTTGTGCCCTGGTTACAGGCAGCCCTCACCTCCAGCAGTTTCATGTTGGCCACAATCTCCTCTTCAAGGCTGTGGTAGAGGGCTTGCTCTCTGGTCCTGCCCAGGGGCAGAGGGGTGTGCCTCCCTTTCCACTTGTGTGTGCTTAAGCTCCTGGGATCCTCAGTCTCTGAAGTAATATGGATGTCCATCTGGTGGTCCCCATGGCTTGCTTCCACAGAATGATGCCCATGTGTGGATATATCCAGGTTCCCTGTGAGGGCCTTTGATGGGATGGGTCCTCTCCCCATGGAACCTCCACTTTCATTACCCAAAAAACTTCTTGGAGTTGGGGGTCGGGCAGGGGACAGCCGGATGGGGATCTTGGTGAACCCTTTGCTGGGAGGTGGGGATTGAATAGGCATGGGTTCTCTGAGCTGCAGGGAAGCACCCTGATGCAGAAGCCAGATACTGTGAGGATTGGCTAGGCTGGAGGAACGAGGTGGGGGAGATGGTCCTCTTACTGATGTCCCTTTACTGGTGGCCTCAGGGCTTTGGAGCCTCTGGGAGCTGAGGGCCTTGGTGTGTGTTCCTTGGCTATCTGTTTCCTTGTGAACCCAAGATGTGGGAGTCCTTCCTCTGGGCAGTTCACCTGGGCATCTATTCTCTCTCTTTCCTGACATGGTACTCTGTAGGTCTGGGCTCCTACAGATAGACGAGAATTGGGGACCGGGTGACAACGTTCTCTGAGATGGGGTCATTGGCCTCTCTTGCGACCTGCAAAAGAGAAAAACATGCTGGAAAGAGAGACTCCGGACCATCAGAGGCATTTCCCATGGGAGTACCATGAGGTACTAGAGAACCTGTGTTCTTCCTGAGGATGGACCAAGAGGCCCCTATGCAGCTGTTCTTCCTGCCTGTTCTCTCTTGTCCCCCATGAGGCAGATAGAAGTGAAAATCCCAGCCCTGAAGACTGATGATCAGCTACCCACATTTGGGGCTGGTCTCAGACTTAGTTTAATCATGAAATGGAAGGACATTGAATATTGCCATTCCTTATCTGGGCCTCAGTTTCCTTGGCTACGAAATGGGTAGATATTTGGAGCAACTAGATGACCCTTAAGTCCTGGGTGCTGTTTTGATCACAAACACCTGAAGCTTTGTCTTGTTCTGTAGCCCTGGGGTGTGGAGTCTGGGGTCTTGTGCACACTGGAAAGCATTGTCCCATTGAGCTATATAACCCTTCTCTTTTAAATTTGGTTTTGTGATATGGCCTCCCAAAGTGGCCCAGGAAAGACCCAAATTCACAATCCTCCCGTCTTGGCCGCCTGAATGCTAGGACCGTAGGCATATGTCATCATACCGGGCATAGAAAAGGTTTGCTGGGGTAGGACATTGTCCCCTTTATCTTGGGACTTGAGACACTGAGAATATGGAGGAGACCCTTACATGTCCCTCTCTTTACCTTAGTAATGGTGCTGTCTCTCTGAGGGTCCTGGCCCCTGCTCCCCGTTGAGCATGGGGTCGGGGAGAAGAGGGAGTGGGGGGCCTCAGCTTTCGGCTAGAAGAGGTGTATGTCCTCCAATCCACTGGAGGCAGTGGGCTCTGCGAGCGGCTGATGGTCATTGTAGGCTGGGGCTGGGAGGGTCCATCCTGCACCTTCACTTCATGCTGCACCGATGGCCCTGGGGGCTTCAGAAAGCTGCCTGGTTTGTGGGCTACCAGCAAAGGCCCCCAGAGAAAGCAGAAGAAAGAAAGGTTCAATTCCTGTTTATGAAATTCATTGTTCCTTCTCTCCACACTGTGAAATTCTCCTTATTCCTCTTTATAGGCACCAGAACCTATAGGGGCAGCCCCAGTTTCTACAAAGGGGCTCAGAGGACACAATCTGGTCAGAGAGCCCAACATCGGGATTTGCTGATAGCTATGTTGTATCGCCGATCCGCAACTTCTATTCAAATTGTATGCCTATTCGGGTTTGCTTGACGTGCTGAAGAGGATTAGGGAAGGACTGAAAACCTTCGAAGGCAGTCTTCAGGCTACCAGTGTGGATTCCAGGCCAGACCTGAGCTCTACTGAGATGTACCTTGGCCAACGCTGTTTCTGCGTGCCTTGCGCGCCACCTTGTGGTTACTCATAGTATTGCGCCACGCCTGCCCCTCTGTCTTCACCCACAGTTCCCGCACAGCTGGAGCCCCTGAGGACCAGGCCTATTCGCCCAATCAGGTGCTACCACCGTCTCTCTAACCAGCCCCACAGGCAAAAACTCTTGGGGAACTCACAGAGGGACGTACACCGGCAGGGGTCATGTTTGTCCAAATAATGGCCCAGCGTGTCCCAGCCGCCCCCAACACGCACCATCACGTGGCTCCGGAGGATCTGAGGGGGCAAAGGTGAGATTGAGAGCTGAGTGGAGAGCTTCCCCTATTCCTGTATTCTCCTTTACACACGTTTGTGATCGGGAGACAGGATATTTTTCTATTCAGTCTTACCCATGACTGCCTCAGACATCCCTTGTCAAGGGCGAGAGCCAAACCGGGAAACAGGAAGTTGTGCACCCACAGCTGGGGATGCTCTCTTTGCTATACAGGGGTTTGCACTTGTCTCTGCTTGCAATTGATATGGGACCCTCACGCCTCTGTGATGCGACAGAGACGGTGGGAGTTCTGTCCAACTCTGTAATGAGACAAGTCCCATAGTCTTTCCAGACTAATTTCCATGGTTCAAAAGTGGGACCACAAATTCCTGGCCTATACCCACATCACAAGACTATTGTCTCAGGATCTGAGGGGGACTCAGGTGGCTGGCTGTGCTCCCAGGTATGCTGTATGCCCAAGGAAGAGGCCTTGGTCATGCCCAACTGCTGACCACACCCCTGAGCTCAGACATCTCTGGGGAGGTGACGTTAGGCATGGGGAAGGGCAAGTAGAAAACCCATCCCAGACCTATGCTGCTGCTCACTCTACAGAATGGTCCAGGGTCTCAGTGGTGTACTTTGGGATCCACATGGCTGGGGCCACACACTGAACACAAACCCAGGTTCTCAGGTCTCTCACTCTAGCCTATCCTGTGGAATGGGAAAGTAAGAGTACTTTTTTTGTAGACCCTATTTCTGCCTGTGGGCATCTGTAGATTCAGCTCTGATGGAGGTGGTGGAGGGTGGTGGGATACAGCTACATTGAAGGGAGGATGGGATAGCCTTGTCAACTTTGCCTAGCATCTCCTGGAAAATTCCAAGGTAGGGGAGAGCCTCAAGGTCTGGTGACTCGGGGTCTATGATGGCTGGCTTCCTGTCCTTGCCCTCAGGCTTAGCCAGGGTTCTATGGGAGGAAACCCCATTTCGCAGACCCTGGATGTCCCTCCCTTAGGCTCCCCTTACCCTGATGAAGATGAGAATGTTGGAGTCCCCTACTCGGTACTTCCCCTCGGATATCTTGACCATGGAGAACTGCACTGGACATGTGCAATGGCTCACGAGCTTCTGCACCTGTGGGCAATGGCAGAGACTCAGCCCTCTTCTCTGTCTGAGTACCCAAGTCCATTCACATACTGGGTCAAGCTAAATGGAGCGCCTATCTGCCTCTAGACAGCCCCCTCCCCAAGGCTGGGGCTGAAGTCAGGGCTGGGGGCTGAGAGGTAAGTAGGAAGGGGAAGGCTTTAAAGAACCCATAAGAATAACAGCTGGAGCCCCCCACTGTGGTCCTCTTCCCCTTCTGACAGTGGGATACAGTGGGTGGTGCTATTTGACCAGCATGGGGCAGAGTCCTGTGTGTTGCACCACAGGCCTTCTGCTAAGAAACCTTCCTGAAGGATTGCTTGGGCTCATGAGTTTGAGACCACGTCTGGCAGCCTTACAAGGGAAGGGAAAGAGAAGAGCAAAATAGAAGAGGAGAAGAGGGGAGAGGGGAGGAGAGAAAAGTGAAAGAACAAAGGGGGAGCCCTCCAGGAGCCCCATTTTCCCCAGTGGCGGGAATGGGGCTAGCCTCAGAGAAGTGCCTCCTCCTAGGATGGGATTCCACTCTGGAACCTGCTCCACGCACTCTATGTTGGGTCACTTAATTCTCAAAGCCGTCCCAGAAAATGGCTACTGTGCCCCAGTACACTACATGCAGGTGAACGGAAGATCGGAAAGGTTAAATGATTTGCTCAAAGCCACACGGTAGGTGTTAGCTGGTAACGAGGATGCCATGTCCTTGGTACCCAGCCCACAGGGCTAAATGAGAAGTGTGCAGTGCCAGGCTGGTGCAAAGGCAGTGAATGGCAATGGCCGCTGTCACATGTGGTAAGGGTAGGGGCTCGGAGTGGAGAACAGAAGGACTGGGGAAGAGGAGGGCAGGGCACAGGCTGGGCCTGAGGGCATGGCTGGGCACCTCACCATCTGGTCCAGGTTTTGGAAGTGGCAAGGCCTGCGGACAGGGGGTGCGGGTGGTGGAGGATCTGGCGATGGCAGGGCCAGCTCACGCCGCAGCTCCTCATCAATCTCCTCTTCCAGATGCACCAGGGCTGGCGCTGCCACACCAAAACGCCAGGCGCGGCGACCCAGCTCCAGCAGACACAACAGCACGCTCTTCACATTCTTGCGTAGCACCAGGTCCTCTGTCTCGAACATCAGCACCTCTGGTGTGGGACAAAGGAGAGAAGGGGACGCGGGTGGCTTAAGTGCTCTGCTAGAGACCATCCCAAGGCAGGGGTAGCAGACACAGGAGGGTGGCTCGGGTTCCAGTATCTCGGGTTGAGGAGACTCCTGGAAGGGGTCCATACACACAAGGCAGCCAGGCTAACTGCAGAGGCTGGTGAGTGGGTAAAGTATCTGGAGCCTGATTTGAGCCTAGGGCAGGGAAGAGGACATTCTCTATCCTGCTCTCCGATTCACTTAGCCACCAAGAAGATTTCAGGAGCAAGAAGCAGTTTCTTCCTCTTCCTACCCATCGGCGGATACCCCAAATTCAGCTCTAGATAACCAGGCCGACTTGACTATAGGCTCTGGGTAACTCACCCTATAATGGCTCTGACTTGACTACAAGCTATGAGATCTTTGGCTAGTTCCAGAGTCCCAGTTTTTATCTTCTCAAAAATGAGGGTGTAGCCCATCTCAACAGAAAGCAACCATTGTTTTGGGGTTCGGTGATGGGAATGATACATAAGCTGTATCTCCAGCCAGATCATTAGCTTTGATTCACCTCTGACCCAGCCCCTCACCTCCTTGCCACCAGCCAGGAGTGCAAACCTGATCCTTCCCCTGTCTGAGCACAGTTACCTTTGGTCTGGAGAATTGTGCAATCACACCTAATCCCATTCCTGGGTTCGAGGCAAACAGCTGTTGCTGCCTGAACTCTACAAATCCCTGCAGGAATGTGTCCCTCCCTGGAGAGTGCTCCCCCGCTCCTAGCATTTCATACCATCTTCTAATAAAGTGGTTCTCAACCTGTGGGTCATGACCCCACTGACGTCCCACCTCAGATATTCATGTTGTGATTCATAACAATAGCAAAACTACAGTCATGAAGTAGCCAAGAAATGATTTTATGGTTGGGGTCACCACAACGTGAGGGTCGCAGCATGAGGAAGGTTGAGAACCACTGCTCTAGTCCCTCACGTTCACTGGCCAGCTTCTCCCAGTTATCCATCTTTCTGATGCTTTGCCACTGCCCCCCACCCCCCTCCCGTGCCTAGTTAATTCCCTTCCCCAAACTTCTCTCCTTACCCCAAATCTCCTCTCTCTTGTTGCCCTTGCTGGTGCCCACTACTATATCATCAAGCTGCTCATTCCCATTCTGGATCCGACATTAATACACTTGACTTTGAAGCACACATCCCCCTGGGGCTATAATTCCTGAATCTATCCATCTGTCTGCCTTCCTAGGCCATGCATTCCCAGGCATTGGACCCTATTCCTCTCAGTCCTTGGTACCCAGCATGCACTGGGAGCACAAAAGGTGATTCATACATCTTCACGGATTGAGTCATCAACAGATGTCTATTGATCATCGTTGTGTGTTTACAGTAAGGATCTACTGCGAGGTGAAGAAACTGATGCACAGAAAGAGGAGCTACCTCATGGAAAAATCTAGAAGAATACCTCAGTGCCTGACCCCCAGACCCAGCTTAGCTTGAGCCTCCAAGGGATGCATGCCCCCATGAAATAAGGGTCTGAGACAGACGTGTTACCTTGGATGCCCATCTCCTTGCGACACCACTGGATGAAGTTAGAGATGTTGTCCCTGGCCTGGAAAGTGCCCGGCTGAGCAGCCCCATTGCAGAAAACACCAGCCTGGGGCATGGGAATCTTTGGAGCTCGGTCAGGTGCCTCAGCCAGGAAGGCCAGAGCAGCCTCTGTGACAGTGTTGGCATGCCGGCACAGCACCAGGCCAGTCTCCAGCACCTGCAGGAAGTTGGCTGCATCAATGTCCAACCCATACAGATCCCGAAGCCACTCGGCCAGGTCTTCCTTCATGGCCTCCAGGTACTGCTCGCTGGACTTGAAGGGCCGGATGCTGCGCACGGGAGGCCCTGGGGTCCTGGGCCTCCTCCTGTGTCCCCTATGCTGAGACATTGCTGGAACGGAAATACAGGAGGAAGTAGGAGCCTCCTGTCCCCTACTGCTGTCTCTCTACTCTTGCTGCAGGCTAGGTCAAGGTTCTGGACCACTTCTCCTTGGCTCAATGGGTCCCCTTCTACCCTCTGAGAGCCCAGGGCTTCTGGCTCTGCAGCTTGCTGCTGGCTTCAGCCTCTGGGCCAGGCCCAGCCCCCACTGCCCACATTCCTTAGTCCCTGCCTGAACTTTCCCTTTGGTGGCCCTGCAAGCGACCTCACTCTCAGCTGCCCAGTCCACTCAGTTCAGCGCTCCCCAGGACTGGTGGAAGTGAGAGCATTCCTCTCTTCCCAGGGCCAGATGGGTCATCTGCTGCCTCCAACCAGCCCTCCACTGTCACCAGCCAGGGAGCCCGGAGAAGCATCTAGGCTGTGGCCTCGCTGCCGCCGCTCTGCTTTCTTTCCTCTCCTTGGAGACAGCAGCTGCTACAAACACTCCTTGTTAACTCTTCCCTCCAGCAGCCAAGTGCCTGTGTCCTGCTGCAGGGCCTGAGCAGAGGGAGCAGGGCAGAGAGGCTGGGGCAGGGTTCTTGTACCCACTGACTCCTTGTCGGGGGAGGTTGAGGAAGGTGGGGGAGAAGTGCAGAGATAGGGCTTAGAGATCATTGAACACTGAGGAATGAATGAGCAGGAGAGACAGACACAGCAATAGGGACCCAAGATAGGAGTTTTGCCCTAAATCCCTTTGGGGGTGGCATACACTCCCTGGTCTCTCTGTGCCTTAGTTCCTCAACTGTCAAATGGGAAGGACAATCTCTACCCTTCTAGGATGTTGCAAGGAACGAAAGAATAGTGTGTGTGAAAGCACCAGACCCTCAGAACACACAGGCACAGCCTGGGTGAGCCCCAGCTCTTACCAGCAGCCCTGTCTACATACTGGAGAATCTGTTCCATCCCTGCTCCAATCATGTGAGTCTTCTGGAACAGTCTCATCCCCTAGTCACAGCAATGCATTCATTCAACAAAGATTTCCTTTTTGTTTGTTATTTTGCTGTTGTTTGGTTTTTTTTGAGACAGGGTTTATCTGTGTAGCCTTGGCTGTCCTGGAACTCTTATCTGTGGACCAGGCTGGCCTCAAACTCACAGAGACTCACCTGCCTCTGCCTCCTGAGTGCTGGGATTAAAGGTGTGCACCACCAGTGCCTGGCTCAACAAAGATTTCTTAAGCCTCTACTATGTACCAGACACTATCATGGGGCTGTGTATACAGCAATAAACAAAAACACCACTTGCCTGAACTCATGGAGGCTGCTTATATGGTAATGGGTGATGGGTGGTAGATGGACAAATAAGTCTGGTTAGGAGTGCTGGCACACACCTGTAATTTCAGCAGCTGGGAAGCCGAGGCAGGACTGAGAGTTCAAGTCCAGCCTACGTAGCAAACTCAAGTCCAGATTGGAATACATGGTAAGACCCTGTCTCAAAAATCAAAAGATGAAACAAACAACAAAATAAATGTGCAGTAAGTCAGGCAGTGATAAATATTGGAGGAATAATACAGGGAGGGTGGGTGGCTTTATAGGAGGGGACACCTTCCATACATGGAAGGCCTTGATGCTAAGGTGTCATCTGGGCAGAGACCTGAGAGAAGTGAGGACATGAGCTCACATGAGGAATGAGAGCAGCCAGTGCACTGGCTTGGAGGCAGGAGCATGCTTGGTATGTTCTAAGAATAGCAATACTAAAAAAAGAAAGAAAGAATAGCAAAAAGAGGGGGCTGGAGAGATGGTTCAGCAGTAGTTAAGAGGGACTGCTGCTCTTCCAGAGGACCTGGGTTTGGTTCCCAACATCCACTCCTGGGGATCTGATGCCCTCTCCTGGCCTCCATGGGTATCTGCAAACATGTGGCATACAAACACACATACATATATATGTAAGTTTAAAAAATTAAGTTTTAAGAAAGTGAAACGGTCTGGAGAGACACCTCAGCAGTTAAGAGCTCTCTGGCTGTTCCTGCAGAGGATTTGAGTTCAGTTTCCAGCACCCCCGAGACAGCTGACAGCTACTGGTAATTCCAGTTCCAGAGGATCAGACACCCTCTTCTGGCCTCTGCTGCCACAGGCATGCACATGGTATGCATACACATATGTAGGCAAACACTCATACACATAAAATAAAAATAAATAATTTATTTAAGGGGGTGAGACTGGAGAGATGGCTCAGAGATTAAGAGTACTGGCTGCTCTTCCAGAGGACTTGGGTTTGATTCCCACATGCAGCTCAGAACCACCTGTGACTCCAGCTGCAGGGGATCCAACATCCTCTTCTGGCCTCCATGGACATCAAGCCAGGAATGTGTGTGGTATGCAGACATATATGCAGGCACGTAAAATAAACAAACAGATAAATAAGTTTTGAAAAGAATAGTAAAAAGAGAGCAGACATGCGGCTGAAAAGAAATGAGGCCCCAAGACAGGGCCTGACAGGTGAGTGCAGTCAGTGTCTGGTAGGTGAGTGCAGACAGGGCCTGATGGGTGAATACAGACAGACAGGCCCTGGTGGGTGAATACAGACAGACAGGCCCTGGTGGGTGAATACAGACAGACAGGGCCGGGCAAGTGAATGCATTCAGGGTCTGGCAGGTGAATGCAGACAGGGTCTGGCAGTTGAGTTCAGTCAGGGCCTGGCAAGTAAGTGCAGATAGGGCCTGATGGGTGAATACAGACAGGGCCTGGCAGGTGAACGCCAAGATGCATTTTCTCCTAGTGAAATGGCAAATGTACTAGAGTTCAGGGCAGAGGAGGAACGTGCCCTGACTCGGCAGCTGTGTGGAGGGACTCCTGGACTACAGGTGTTACTGGACAACATTTGAAATTCTGGCAGCACCCAAGGAGGAAGAGTGGTAGCTTAGACCAGGAGATGACAAGTGGCCACATTCCATGTAGCTCCTGGAGAGTTGGTAGGATTGGTCTAAACAAGTTTTCAGCCTTGGCACTCTGAGACTCTGGTTAGCTAGACCTAAGTCTTTGTAAATCTGGAAAGCCTAACTAACATAACTATAGATATGACACTCATGGGTGACTATTAATCTGTAAATCTTATCTATCTAAATAACCTAAGGACTAAGGCTTCACATTAGCAGGGTAAACAATCTTTAAACCAAAATACAGTATAAGAACAATGACCTCAAAATTGTGACAATACACAAAATACACCTTAAATGGAGATAGAAATGTATAGTGCAATATGATAACAATATCCCTAATATGTATCAATATACAAAATATCCTAAACAGAGGTAGAACATACATATAGTATGGTGAATATAATTTTACATTTGTATCAATATATAAAGTATTTCAAACAGGAGTAGGAACATAGGTACAATATGACAATCAAGTTTTGAATTTCTATCAATATGCAAATTATCTTAAATAGGAGCAGAAAAATAGTTTTCATTTGTATCAATATACAAGAATCCATATCAGTGCAAATTATCTAAGGCTGATCGTTTGCTAAATTAGTTTACTAGTATATATAATAATCTCCTTAATATACTCTACCTATCCTGAATCTAAGTTTTATTGTTCCCCCCAACCCTATAACAACTTACCCATAACCCTGAGAGAAATGAAAACTTTTAGGAGAGGGGCCGTTGTTTTCTTAAAATTACTTTCTGCTGTTGAGGGAGTGACAGTATCTCTGTGGGATCCTGTAAGAAAGAAAAAATTGTAATGTTTGTAGCCAGTCTCAGAATAATGGGTAAGGTTAACCGAGGTTCTAGCTAGAAGTGTAATATGATGGACCATCTCATCTTGGAAATGTTCTGAAGAGTTTGCAGTCCAAAGTGGTTTTTTTTTTTTTTTTTTTTTTTTTTTTTGGTTTTTCGAGACAGGGTTTCTCTGTGTAGCTTTGCGCCTTTCCTGGAGCTCACTTGGTAGCCCAGGCTGGCCTCGAACTCACAGAGATCCGCCTGGCTCTGCCTCCCGAGTGCTGGGATTAAAGGCGTGCGCCACCAACGCCCGGCCCAAAGTGTTTTTTGGTTCAATGGCATCATTATGGACTGGGAAGAGTTGTTGTTGTGGGGCCCCATCTTCCTTTTGGAGACTTCAAAGATTGCCTGTGGAGCATATTGGTACCAATACGTTCTTCCCTTCTGCTGTAGATGTCTGGGTGTCCAAGTCCTTTTGATTCTTAAAGATGGATATTCCTATTATCCTGTAAAGACAAAAAACAGAACTCTGACCCAACTTTTGTTTGTTGAGTTTTCCTTAAAACTTATAGAATCCTCATATTGGTGGATGAGCTATTACTTCTCCTCATCAAGGGATTTCTCCTGTTCAAATCAATTTTTTATTAACTTTGTTGATATCCATAGCTTTTCTTCTCCTGCAGAAGCAAAAGCAAAACCCCTTCCCCAACATAGGACGTATCCTGGTTTCCATTCTGAGGTCAACACATCTTTGAAGTAAACCGGTCGGTTTAGCTCAGGAGTTTTTTCTGTTGTCCAGTGTCTCTCTGCAGCTGTTATCCCTTTCTCATCAGCACTGAGAAAATTCAAGGTTAATAAAGCATTATGTAATATATTTCTAGGGGTCACTGTTACCTCTTTCTGTTTATTCAGACATCCTTTAAAGTTTGATTGGCTCTTTCTATGACTGCTTGACCTGTGGGATTGTGTGGTACACCTGTAACATGCTTTATATTGTAATAGGCAAAAAACTGTCTCCTTTTATTTGAGACATATGCTGGAGCGTTGTCAGCCTTAATTTGTACAGGTATTCCCATGATGGCCACAACTTCTAAAAGGTGTATAATCATAGAGTCAGCCATTTCAGAACTCATAGGAGTTGCCCATTGAAATCCTGAGTAGGTTTCAATGGTATGGTGTACATACTTTAATCTTCCAAATTCTGCAAAATGAAACACATCCATCTGACAAATTTCATTTCTTTGTATACCTTTAGGATTGCTTCCTGCAGGTAATGGAGTCTGGTTATAGAAGGAACAAGTGGGGTACTTTTTTTTACTATTTCCTTGGCTTGTTGCCAAGTGACAGAAAAGTCCCTTTTCAAATCTTTGCTATTTACATGGTGTTTCTTATAAAATTCTGAGGTGTCTAGCACATTATCTATGAATAATTGATCAATTTCATCACTTCCTTGTGCTAGAGGACCTGGCAGACCCATATGGGATCTGATGTGATATATAGGTACCTCTGAGAGTTCAGTGGCAGTTGTGCTCTGTTTATGTACAACCTGAATGGTTGGTGGCTATTTTTTATAGTATCTTATAATATTATTCCCAGATACATGAATTGGTCTATATTCCACTTCTGAGATTGAAGGAATTTTAATCTGGGTTTTCCATTGCTGTAACAGATCTTGGCCCCAAAGATTCACTGCTACATTAGCCACATATGGCTTCAGCCTTCCTCTCTGTCTTTCTGTCCCTATGTATTCAACCAATCTCCACCATAATCTCATACTTTGTTTTACCTGAGATAAGGTTCCAATCCCCAGAAATTTGGATGCCTTGATTTTGGCATAATTATAGTCACATCCACACCTATGTCCACTAAGCCTTCTAGGTTATTAATTCATACTCTAAGCTTTGGTCTTTATTCATTTATGGCGGTCTGGCAAAATATTCGTTTTATTGTGTTTTTTGGAGTTTTTGATCCAGATATCAAAGCTATTCTATCCAGTGTAGTATTGTTCTTTCCATTAGGAACTGGATTATTTACTTGTCCTGGGGAGGAATTTCCTCCACTGTGACCAGAAATGACTGGACCACGTTCGATTTGGGGGCCTGCAAGAAGCCCCCTTGAGGTGTTTTCCAATGGTAAAGTATTGCCTCATATGTCTCTTATTGATCTGTATTCATTGGTCCAGTGTTGGCCTTTGCTGCATCTTCTGCATAATCCAGAAGGTTAGAGTCTCCTGTTTGGGTTATTTCTAGAAGAAGCATTGCTTCTAGGAGCACCTTGTGTACAATTTCTTCTTATATGGCCTAGTGAACCACAGTCAAAACATTTGGTACTTTGATGCTTCCTTCCACCTTTGGAAATTGCCTCTCCTATCCAAGTCTCATCACAATAGTTAAGAGACTCAATATTGTTTGTGTGTTGGATCCATTCTTCTATGGGTGTGATCTGATCTTTAAAGGTGCAGGTATCCTTTTGCATTCTATATTAGCATTATCAAAAACCAAAGATTGAGTTAATACTTGTCTTAGTTCTTGGTCTGATATTGTTTTGTTTATAGCCTTGGTCAGTCTTCATAAAAAAAATCAGTAAATGGTTCTTTTGATTCCTGGAAGACCTTTGTATATAGCTCAGCTGGTCTCACTGGTTCTGGAATCGTTTCCCAAACAATTAAGCCTGCTGTACAGGATAATGTATGCTCAACAAAGGTAGATTTTGCATTTATATTAGTGAAGCAGTCCTCACCAAGAATTTGATCTTGGGGATCTCAAAACCTCTAATCTTACCTTGCTGCTCAAGGACTTTAGCTTCTTCTCTCAACCAGCTTTTCCATTGTAATTGCTGGCTATATTCTAACACAGCAGATATTAACTAATTCCAATCATTAGGCATGATACTGTTTCTAGAACACCACGTATTTAACATCTGTTTCACATATGTTGAATGTATATCATAGGTAACTACAGCATCCTTGATATTCTTTAAATCTTTCATATGAATAGGCTGCCAGATATATTCTACATATCCTTCAGGATGCTTATCATTTACTGGCTTTTCACAAACGGTGACAGGATCTGCCACTGTATAAGAACCACCTGTTACCTTTGGTAACTCATCTCTAACTCTGTCAGGTACTGGCAATGTTATGACTTCTATAGCCTTGACCTTCTGCTTGTTATCACCCTTATTCTCAGTTCTATCAGACTCCTCCAAAGCCTGAGATTGATTAATCACAGCTTCTTCTAGAATCTGTACCTCCTGCACTGTAAATTATCCCAGTGACTTCATGGACTCAAACACTTTTTTATGTTCACCAGAAACATATGATTCCAAAGACTTTATTCTATCAATTAATGATGATCATTTTTTCCTTAGAAATGATCTGTATGGCATTAATATTGCTCTGAAGATTTACTGCTTTATCCACTGGGTATTCACATTTATTATCAATAGAATTAAATCTGATTGTTCAGTTATTATTAGCAGACTGCAGTTCTTGTGGTAAATTATGAGATTCCAAAGAAAGAATCCTTTTGTTTAAGTTCTCATTACCACTTTGCAAAGTCTGTATCAGTCCCATTAATGTCTTATTTTTGATGTTGCTATTAAACCAGTTTTTCAATGATATGATATAAATTACTATGCTAATCGCCCATATAATAAAAACTGTATACATTCCAGGAAGGTTGTATATGTCTTGTAAAATTTCACCCATAGTATAAGCAAAGAAGTTTTTAAATTCCTGAGTAGTTATATTATCTGCCATGTGTGAGAGAGACTTAAAATTTGTAAAGAAACCTTTTTATGTTTTTATGTGTTTATTAATTAATTTATCAGTTTAAGGTGTAAAGTTATCAAGTAATTTACCTCAGGTAAGATCCTTGAGAGATTGTCATAAGTGTCCAGCTGTTCCAGATGTAATTGAGCAAGTTGAACGAATGACTAGTTCATTCAATGATTTTTGAATATAGTATTGATGGTTTGCCAGCAGGTGTTGCATGTGTGGCACCAAAACATGTCTGGTGTGAGCCGACTCAACTCTCTGAATGGGCTCCTGTGAATCAAACACTAACCCAGGCAACCTCTACCCATGAGTACTGGGCAGAGGAAACAGGATCACAACAAATGAGGTAATACACCTAACAGTTGGAAGTGCTGCCTGGGACACCTGCAGATGAGATAGCTCTCAGGCTAGAGGTGCTGCAGGGCTGGCTATGTGCATGCATGCCAAGGTGGCTGTGCACAAGATGGTGGCAGTAGCAGCTGGGAGCAGGTATTTCAAAAGATGTAGTTGGCATCAGCCACACCGAATTGTTTTAAAAGTAAGGGAACGGTCCCTGCAATACTGCCTGGCTCATATGCCGTTACACACACATGTGGATGGACAGTGCATTTGGTGCTTAGCCTTGATCCTTGGCCTGGGATGCAGCATCGCGATCTGCTGGTGCTGGTCTGGGGAGTGCCGAAAGTGCTGGTTCCGGGAGGCTCATGGGTATGAGCAAGCAGCCCCAGTGGGTCTATTCATGAGCCACATAGACTCGAGTAGGTGGCTCTGTGAAAGGTCACTCGGCCGCGTGCAGCTAGCTCTGGACCGCAGAACACAGGTGCGGGTTAGATGGTGTTGCGGGTGTGTGTCTGGCGGAGCAGAAATTACTGGCCTCCATGGGCAGGATTTGAGGGGCTGCCAGCAGGCAGGAGTTATAGGATTCTCCATGTGGATAAGGGCTGTGGGGATGGCCCATCCATGTGGGCATGAAGTAAAGCAAGAAATCCATGGGAGCCAGGTGGTGGTGGCACATGCCTTTAATCCCAGCACTTGGGAGTGAGATCCAGGACAGGCACCAAAGCTACAAAGAGGAACCCTGTCTCAAAAAACAAACAAACAAACCAAAACCAAAGCCAAACAAACAAAAAAAAGAAATCCATGGGAGTCTGCTTAAGAAGTATTAGGGAATTTATTAAGGTATAAATTGAAATACACTCATGAATACAGAATGAATATGAACAGCTGAAGTTGTCCTCCGTTCTGGCTGGGAGCAAATCCACCTGGCTATCCGCTCATGTTAGAAAGCAGGAACCAGGGAGAAGGGCCTCGTGACCTCTCTCCCTTTCCTTTTAAGAGGTCATGTACTATGGCAAGAAGCACCGCCTCCTTCAGGCCGTGTAGCCCAAAGAAGTCTGCTTAAAGGGCAAAGAGATTTATTAAGAAGGGAAAACTCACAAGATAGAACAGAGGAATTGTTGCAGGGTGCTGGAAAAGGTGAGGCACAGTCCCATGCTGTTCTTCTGCCTGGAAACTGTCCCAGCATCCAAGCCCCACGAGGGAGCGAAGAGAGCCGGCCTTTGTGCATCTCAAGTCTTAAGGGTATCCCCAGCCATGCCCCAGGGGCAGGTACTTCAAGGTCATAGGTAGGTAGGACAGTTACCTGCGGCATCTCTAGGGGTGGTGCTTCAAGGTCATAGACAGAGCAGCTACCCACTACATCCTGGCCTTTACCCACCAAATGCCCACAGTATTTATCCCAGACTGTTACAACGTCTAAGAACATCTCTAGCTGTTGCCACATGTCTTCTGAATCCCAAAATCTTCACCCTTCTCCTTGGAAGCCTCTGAGCTAGGTAAGCATGTGACTCAGAATCATCCACATAGAGCTCTATCTGTGATTTAATTTTTTCAACATTTAGTTTTATTTATTTAATGGGTGAGTGTTTTGTCTGCAAGTATATCACATACCTGGTACACATATGTGCATACCATGTGCATACCTGGTGCCCTTGAGGCTGAAGAGGGCATCAAATCCCCTTGAACTGGAGTTACAGAGGGTGTGAGTCACCATCTGAGTGCTAGAAATTGAACTCAAGTCCTCTAGTAAAGCATCCAGTGATCTTAACCACTGAGACATCTCCCCAGCCCCCTTCTCTGTGGTTTCTAAATTGGAGCTACCAGGACAAGGTATTTTCCCAATTGGATATTAGGGCTTTGGGGATGTAGATGTGAAGCCAAGTTCCCTGCACACATAGAGATCCCTTTTGCAAAAGGGGGAAGGAAGTTGGCACACAAACACAGAGACAGAGGGACAGAGGACCCTGGGGTCCTGGAGTTCTTGTTTTTGTTATCTAATGGCCAACCACTGGTCTATCTATCTACCTGTCAGTCAACAGGCCAGACAGAAAACAAAAAAATCGTCTAAAACAGTGGCTCATACAGAAGGAAAGATCCCCCCCACCCCCGCCAGAGATAGGCAAATGGTTCTAGGTAGATGGATGGCTGTCCATGACATTGTCCAGAGATCTTTCTATCTTGAGGTTCCTTTCTGCTATTGTCTTCACTTACAGGATCAACCCTGGCTTCCCAGTTCCTTGTCTTCTCCAAATTTGTAGGAAGAAGATGCAGAGACTGTGTGGTCTCCAACAACTTCCTTTTTAAGGATGGGAAGTGTAAGTTACACACGTAACATTTTTTCACATGAGTTGGGCCAAGGTTTAGGCATCTGGCCCCCATATAGCTGCAAGGAAGACTGAAACAGTAGTTGATGGTCATGTGTCCTGTCAATATTCAGTGGTGCCTCTTTAGTAAAAGGAAGAAGGGGGAGAATTGAGACGGGACAACTTATAGTCCCAATCATACAATAGTCCCACAAAGTCTTTATGAGTCTTGGCTTTATAGTTTGTGTAAAGAGCCAAATAGAAAATCTTTTGGCTTTAGATGCTATATACTGTCTGTGTTGCATATTATCCTTTGTTTTTATTTTATTTTTGCAACTCATTAAATATGTAATGCAACATTCATACAAAATCAGACTGTGCATAGATACAGGATCCAACATGCCAACCCTTAAATTATATAAACTAAATTTCTAAAACTCTGTAGTCTTTTTCAGTTAAACACAATGTTTACTTTAATACCACATTGGATAGGACATGATTTATTATGGAGATTAAATTCAGGGTCTCATACATGCCAGGAAAATACCTGATCACCAAGCTGCACTCCCTAACTCCAGAAAATTTTTAAACTCTTATTTTCTATTTATTTATTTATTTATTTATTTATTTATTTATTTATTTATTTATGTATGTGCATGTGTGTGTGTGCAAATGTGCACACTACGGTGTGTACGCAGAAGTCAGAGGGCAACTTGCAGCGGCCAGTTCTATTCCTCCACCATGTGGGCCCTAGGGATCCAACTCAGGTCCCCAAGCTTGGCCACAAGTTCAGACCCCCTGTATCATGGGCCATCTTGCTGGCCCAAACACAGAGGTTTAAACCTACACACAAAACAGCAAAGAATTGTAGTAGACATTTAATCAGAAAGGGAGTTGGGTAGACTTGTGTTCCAACTGGAAGATTTAATGATGCAAATAAAATGTGAGCTGGGTTTTAAAGAAAGAAATGAGAGGACTGGAAAGGTGGCTCAGTGGTTAAGAGCACTTGTCACTCTTGTAGAGGACCTGGGTTTTGTTCCTAGCAGCCACGTGCTGGCTTACAACCATCCATAACTCCAGTGCCAGAGGATCCAACATCCTCTTCTGGCCTCCATTGGCACCAGGCATGTATATATATAGATGTATGTATATATATACATATATATACATGTAGGCAAATCATTCATACATATAAAAGAAAAATAAATAAATCTAGCTGGATGGTGGTGACACAGACCTTTAATCCTAGTACTCAGGAGGCAGAGAAAGGTGGATCTCTGTAAGTTTGAGGCCAGCCTGATCTTCAGAGCTACTTCCAGGACAGCCAAGGCTACACAGGTAAACCCTGTTTCGAAAAAGCCATATTCAATCAATCAATAAATAAATAAATCCTGTATTTAAAAAGAAAGAAATGAGAAGTTCTGTGCTTACATGTTCTTTAGCTCAGAAGACATGTTGATGCATAGAAATGGGGATTAAGACACAGGCCTCCATCTGTGAGAAAGGAAGGGCACACTCGCCCTTTTATCTTGAGTTAGTGTGAGCTGGTCCACTGTCATTTACAGCCAAAATGACTTTGGAAGCCACAAGTCCACTAGTGGACCAAGTAGTTTCCTTCCTGCCTATGCAAAGGCAACTGGGAAGAACCATGAATCTTACAGCCTGAATCAGGAGGCTGAATGCTTCTGTGGTGTGCTCCCTACCCAGAAGGCACCTGGTTCCATCTTTGGGAGTTTGACAGGCTCCAGTCCCTTTTGGTTGGCTCATGAACATGTGACTTTAGTTGGAATCAGTCAGACTCATGAAATGGGGCCAGTGGTACCCAGAATCAGTGAAGAACTCATTCTTAGGGCAGCTGTGATGACATGCACCCATGAATCCTGGAGCCATAGGTACAATGCTTCACAATTCGTGTTCTGTGATAGAAATTTAGCTGTGTTGCCGGGCCCCAAAATCTCCTTCATCCCAACTGATTGGTGGATCTACGGACTCTCCCATAACTTCTACTGACTTTCCAATAACCAGAAAAATCTTTTTCCTGCTTGCTTTGGCCAGTCCTGTTTTCGGTTGCTGATGGTTAAAACCCCCACTGACATGCGCAGGCATCCTTCAAGCCCAGGAGACTGGTCTTGTTCTGAATTCCTTTCCTAATCTCCCCCTAGAAGCCACATGCTCCTCTCTCCAGTCCTGCCAGCTCACCCGCTCTCAGGGCCAGCTAGCAGGTGACTTTAGTGCCGCTCCACCTTAAGAACAGGGACAGCTGGCTGTGCTGAAATCACAGGCCTTCTAGACTGTTGAATAGCGAGCATGTGCTTGTTTCCTAGGGCCACTTGTGTCTGGGAGGATGGAGAGATGATGTCTCAGATTTTGTTCAGTGGGTCCTCCTAGAAAGCAAACAGGCTTAGGACAGGAACCCTAGCAGGTTCCTAGGGACTGTGGAAGAAACGGGTGATCCCCCCGAATTCAGTGTAATCTGGATCTAGGGAAATGCCTGAACTGGGGCACAGAAGGAGAGGCCAGTGGCTGGCCAGCTGAGGGGGAGGGAAGGCAAGGGGAGGGGAGAAAGAGGGGGGAGTCTCTGGCACCCACACCAGCCTGTGGCAAAAGAAGGAGCTTCAGTGACAGAGGGTTGTCTATTTCCAGAGTTCTCAGCACAAGCCACAGAGTCTGATGATGCTTGTGGCTGGTAACAATGTCATCAGGACACGGAACCAGTCCTGCATCCTCTACCTTCGGCTCATTGAGTGAATAAGTGGTATGTATGAAATTGGAGCCATTACTAGTTAGCCGTTTTAATCGTTGACCAGCCAGACACATTTTAGCTGATCCATGTACAAACTTCCAAAACCCCACTCTACTCCCTTTCTCTGCACAAGCTAGGATGTTCCAGATGGTCCCAACAGAGGCAACTATGACCCTCTTGGATAATTTAAAGTTATCTGTATTGCCAAGTAAGATATTGTACCAACCTTTTCCCTTCTCTCTCTCTCTCTCTCTCTCTCTCTCTCTCTCTCTCTCTCTCTCTCTCTCTCTCTCACACACACACACACACACACACACACACACACACACACACATGCACATCGGGGTCTCATATATAGTCCAGGCTGACCTCAAACTTACATTCTGTCTCAGATTCCCTCATGCTGGAGTCACAGGTGTGCATGGTTGATATCCGACCTCACCTTGCTCTTTGGGCATAAACTCTGTGAGCAGCAGGAAGTAGTGCTTGGGCTTGTCCATAAATGCGGCTCATTCTCTCCCCTCTCTTTGGATGGAGATGAGCCTATTTCAAGTTTTTATTCATTCCTAATGGGGGGGCTCTTCTCCAGGGGGCTTCTGAGTGGAACTAAATTGCAGGAGGCATGCACCCCATATTCTGTTAAGACTGCTTGCTCACATGTTTTCACTGAAGACCATTTTTACTCTGTGACTGTTTTTATTCTGAGAACAAGTCCTGACATGATTTTATGCTAGTGTTATTTTTATGACACTCTAAAAATTTTTTAAAGACTTATTTTTTATCTTATGTGTATGTTTTTTTGCCTGCATGTAAATGTGTGCACCACGTGCGTGCCTGGTGCCTGCAAAGGCCAGAAGGTGGTACCAGATCCCCTAGAAATGGAGTTGTAGATGGTTGTGAGTCACCATGTGGGTGCTGGGAACCAAACAGGGTCCTCTGCAAGAGCGACAAATGTGCTTAACGGCCGAGCCATCTCTCCAGTGCCCTGCCCCCCATTAAAAAAGAAAATTCCATAAACTCCAGAATTACCCTGAGGAAAGTGACAGACAGACAAAGGGCTGTTGGGTAGATTGGGCCTGGGGAGGCAGGTGAGATGAGCAACTGGTCCTTGGGACATTTGTGTCTTCGTAGAATGTTTCCTAAGTCACAGACTGGGTTTTGTTGGTTCAGGTGTGCCTGCCAAAGGATACTGGGCCTTAGGGAACGACTCAAGGAGATGACTCCTGGTGCCCACATCTAGGTGTCGCCCCAGCAATGGCCTAACTGAACTGTTCCTGTAAAATGTTTTTTGCTGAAGGCCTGACAGGTTTTATATTTATGCAGTAGAGCTGGGATTTGAACCCAGTCTTATGTGGGGCCAAAGCCATCTTCTATTCTTCGTTGGAGTCCTCCTTGGGGCAAGGTAGGGGACATGAGGGGTTTGAGTCTGGAGATTCTGGAAAAGGCATCAGTCCCTAAGCAGAGCCCTATGGGCAGCTGAGATTCTATCCCCACCCCTCTGTGATCCAACAGAGGTCCTGGAAACCGTATGGAGTTCTATAGGCACTGGGCATCCCTTACACCCCAGTCCCTGACCATAGGAAACAGAAAGTACAACATTAGAAAGAATGGATAAGCATGGTGAGTGGGGCTAGAAAGGGTATGAACCAAGATGGGACCACTTGACCCATCTTGGACCAACCATCCCATCACCATGGTGACATTAGAAAAACTGAACATTTTCTCAGTTACTCGTCCATGTTGCCATAGCCCTCTACTTTCTTCTTCCTAACTATTCTTGCCATCCACCATCAATCCTCTTATCTTCACTTGTTCCCGTTCAGACCTCTCTCTGTCTTCTCTGGCCTGGATGTGAGTGTAAGCATCACAGCTTGGATAGAGAGGAATCCTGGCAGTCAGAAGCCAAGGAATACCACGACGACGACCTCACGTCACTGTAAGCGTAGCAGCTTACAGCTCTGCTCCAGGGAAAGGTTCCCAATGTAACAACTCTGCTCAGGCAGTGGGAGGGTTTCCCCAGCTGAGTTGTTACAGCTCTGCTCTGCTCTGGAGAAGGGTTACAGCTCTGCTCCGCTAAGGGAAAGTTTCCCCGGTGAAAGTGTTGCAGTTCTGCTCCGCGCCCCTCTGCTCTGGCTCCAAAGAAAGTTATAGCTAGGCTCCACGCCTGAGAAAATGTCACATGGTGCAACAAACCTCACTCAAGAGATTTTGGGGGGCAAGAAGAATCCAGGGGGGTGGCTGTCCCTAGGGTGAGAAGCAGCAGCAAACTGAACAGGGCACAGAGCTTATATAGGGCTTCTTGGGGGGTGGGGATGGAGCTTTCCAGGGTGGCTTGGGATTGGTGGGGTTTTGTGATCTGGTTCTGGGACAAGCTCAGGGATTGGTGGGATTCTGCAACCTGACTCTGGGGCAAGGTCAGGGATTTCAAGCCCTGGTCCTGAGGTCAAGTCAGGGAGTTTTTCCTTGGCCCAGGTCTTGGGTCTAGTGAGGTACAGGGTGTTTTTTTCCTCACCCCACAGTAAAGACCTGTTTCAGAGTGGAGGGGGGCCAGGCATGGTGGTACATGCTTTTGATCCCAGCAGTCAGGAGGAGAGGCAGGTAGATCTCTGTGCATTTGAGGTCGGCCTGGTCTACATAGTGATTTTCAGAACAGCCAGAGCTACATAGTGAGGTCCTGTCTCAAAAATAAATAAATATTTAAAAAAAAACCCTCAAAAAACAAAGAATTAGAGTTCAGGGGGTTGAGACAGGGACTCAGATTGTAGCACAGGTTGGCCTGGGACCCATTACATAGCACGGGCTGCTGGCCTGACCTCTCAGCAATCACCCTGCTGCAGCCCCTCCAGTGCTGATATCGTCAGCATGAGCCACCACCTAGCTTGTAATGACTCTTAAAATGAGTCCCCTATCCTGTTGGAGGGAACAGTCTACAGTTCTGAGCATGTCTCTCCATCAGAACACTCACGGCTTCCTGTCAGTGACAAACAGCTCCAAGTCCTAACCTCCCTTTCTAACCCCATTCCCTTGTCCCTCCTCTTCCCAAAATGTCCCAGCACCTCCTTCTGGATGTGATAGGCCTGGTCTTTCCCAACCAGCATCTCCATCTGTTTCCCTGGGTCTCCACCTGTGGCCAGAGCAAGAATGGGCAGTTTCAGATATTCTCTGTCACATTTAGAGACCCCTCTGTGACCCACCACGTCACCCACATTACAGACTCCGGGATGACGCAGCACCGTGAAGAGCTGAGCGCGTGGGCTGCATGTACGTGGTGCCCAGCGGTCACTTGCTTTCCTCCTTGCGGTGACAATACCCGATACAAACAAGCAGCTTAAGGAAGGAAAGCGTTATCCTGGCTCCCAGTTTGAGGGTGCAGTCCCTTGTGATGGGGAAATCATGGTGGCAGGAGCATGAGGTCACATGGTGTCTGCACCCAGAAAACAGATCACCTTGCTTTCTCTTTTGTATTCAGTCCCAGACTAGCCCATGGGATGGTGTCACTCGTATTCAGGATAAGTCTTCACACATCAGTTAAACCAACCTAGAAACCCTTTCACACAAACTCCCTTAGGTGTTTTTTGATCCTGTCAATTTAACAGATAAGATTTACACATACACACACACACACACACACACACACACGCACGCACGCACGCACGCACGCACGCAGGCACGCACGCGCACATGCTTTCTTGCCCTTTACTATCAATCTGGTCAATTTCTAGCTTGGGGAAAAAAATGGACGGTGGGCTATAGAGATTGTCCTTGGTCTTTCCAGGGCAAACCCCAAGTGCCTCCCCCCTCTTTGCACTATACATCTAGCTGTCCTGGGGCTGCCTATGTGCTAGGTGAATATCTGCTGATGGAATGGATACCTTGCAGGGAAGACCTGCTTAGTTTCAGCTGAGGAACTTGCTTCAGGCCCATCTGCTACCTGCAGTTATAATGTCAGTCAGCTAGAGAGGGGCAGAGTGGCTGAAATCCACTTGCAATTGGTCAAGCCTGAGATCAGTTTCCGGTTTAGTCAGCTATGCCTGTCTACCGGCCTCCAGTAACCCTGGGCTTCCTACCACCAGGGAAAGTCAAAACCAGAAACATACTCAGGAGGCAGAAGTGGGCAGAGCTCTGTGAGTTCCAGGTCAGCCTGGTTTATATAGTGAGTTTCCTCGCCGGACAGAGCTACATAGTGAGACTGTATAATAATTAATAATAATAATAATAATAATAAAATGATTATGAGAACTACCTTTTTAAAAAAAACAACCATAAACGACCACCTATTGAAATAACCATTGATGTTTATTAACGTTGGGTAACCCTCCTCCTTCCGTGTTGGCAATATATGTTCGTTGATTGCTTGCACAACGGCAAGCAGGAAACTGTGTGCTTTTACCCAGACACTATCTAGAGTCAGCCTCACAACCACTCTTGAGGTAGGTGCTACTTTTCCCGCTTCAGAGACGGAAAAAAATGGAGCTTGATGGAAGCGAGGTGACTTGCTTGGAATCCTTAGCAAGGAAGCTCAGGAGGGCGGGAACTTGGCCGCAGTCCGGGAATCTGGGACTCCGGAGCCCTTTGGCAGGCAGCAGCTGGACGGCGGCATCTCCCCCAGGCATGCTGGATTCAGGCTCCCCCTCCCCGCCTGCAGGCGTGAAGACCCCTCTGTGGAAGAAGGAGGTGGAGGAGCCCGAGCCCAGAGAGGAGGAGCCGGAGGACGAGTCGTCGTCGTCGTCGTCATCGTCGGAGGTGGAGAAGCGGGACCCCGAGAGCACGGCGGAGGTCGAGGAGGACGCCCGCGAGGCAGAGGAGCGCGAGGCCCTCTCGGTGTGCTACTGCCCGCTGCGCCAGGAGCCCAGCACCCAGCAGGTGGCGCTGCTGCGACGCTCGGACAGCGGCTTCTGGGGCTGGCTCAGCCCGTTCGCGCTGCTGGGTGGCCTGGCCGCCCCTGCAGACAGGTGAGACGCAAGCACCCGGGGCCGAGTTTTAGGGAGGAGGGCCGCAGGGCTACTGAGCACTCACGTCCCCGGCCCGTAGGAAGCGTGGTGCCCCTGAAGAACCGTGCGTGTTGGAGACGCGGCGGCGCCCACCGCGCCGCGGGGTTTGTGCGCGCTGCGAGATCCTTTTCTGCAAGAAATGCAAGAGCCTGCATAGCCACCCGGCCTACATAGAGCACTGTATTCTGGAGCACCCTGACCCGGGTAAGGCGGAGGCCGCCGGGAGCTCTGAGCGCATCCAGTCCCAGCCTCTGCACCCGCAAAGCTCCAAACTCTTCTATCTCTAGTGCGTTCCACAGAGCTGTCCTTTCAAACTGCCGTCCTTGGCGCCTCCTTCCGGTGAAAAGGCCCACGGTCGGTTCACACCTGCTGTCTCGCCGAACTACAGCAGAACCTAGGCACTACTCCCCAGACAGTACCCAACATCTACAGCTCTCCTGACCCACGCCTCCAATACAGCCTCACCTGCATCTTTTTCCTGTCTTTCTGGCCAGGCGGACAGAGGCATCGCCTGGAGAAAACAGCCTCGGGGTTCCCTCTGCCCTTTAAGAAATGACCTCTTTCCCTCTAACCCCTCAATAAAGTCTCAAGTCAGAGTCGCCTGAAGTGGAGTGGGGTGATAAAGATGGGACTCTCCTTTCTCTCTCCTGAGTACACCCCAGAAAGCAGGGGATAGCAGGGAGGTTCCTCCATGGTCTCCCCCAGGAAAGGGCAGTACAAAGCACTTGCATCTAAGGGCAGTCAAAGGCCATTCTGTCCACTGCACAGAGAAGAAAGGAGGGCACAGGGCCAGCAATGCCTCTGGGGAACTGTGGGCTGCTCCCCTGCCAAATCGTTCTCCCCTCCTTGAGAGCTGGCTCTCGGTGGTCTGTGTGTGTGTGTGTGTGTGTGTGTGTGTGTGTGTGTGTGTGCGCAGAGGCATTGGTAGGTGGAGGGGGAGGCAGGGTGGGATGGAGATCCAGATGCTAAAATTAATACCAAGACTGGCTCAGACAAAAGGGGAAAGCTGGGGAGCTGGTTCCTTCTCCAGGAATCCCAGCTATTCTTGGCTAGACAGCATGAGCTTCGGAATGCTGCTGTGTGTGTGGCCTGGAGAATGGGGCCATTGAGAGCAAACAGGCCTCACCCAACCTGCAGAGCACTATGGAGGCTGTATTTCCAGTGCCTGCAATGATCAGACCCCGAAGGACCCTCTGCCATCTTCCTGCTGCACAAGAGACGTCCATCTGGAAGGCAAATTGGGTGAAGACGGTCTGCTTTTTGAAGAGAGGTGCACCCCCTCTCTCCATGACAACCATACGCAGCTGGTTGTCCCTTAGTTGGATGTAAGAACATGGTCCCCGTGTCTCAAGCATCCCACACTCATCTGCTTCTACTGAGGCTGCCCAAGGAAGGCTGCTACACCTCTGGGCTGACCAGCTAGGGGTACTTCTTCATCACCCCAGACAAGAAGTCAGGCCTAAGAGGACCACATTCCCTTCTGCTCTGCCTCTTGATCCAGCAAAGGGCCCCTGACAGTGGAGAGGAGCCTTCACCACATCCAAACTTGCTGGGCGTGGGAAATAGGGTGAAGTCCCTGATGGAATAATACGTGATTTCCCAAGAACTGAGCCTGAAAGGGATAGAAAGGGGGGTCCTGCAGAGTGGTGCTCACCCCCAGTTGAGTTTTGCATCTTCTCTGGTGGGACTCAGCACAACGGGCATGGGACTGCACCTTCATCAGAACAGAATCCCCTCAGGAGTGGGAAGGAAGGAGGTCCTTGAGGGAAAGGGCTATGGGAACCCTATTTTTGTTTCTCCTTCGACCACGGTGGGGGGGGGATAAATGCAGATTTCCTGCTGAAGCCAGTGCTACTGGGAAGTTCCTGCGAGGTTCAAGGCTTCCTAGTCAGGCCTCGCCCCTCGGGCGGGCGCAACCACTGTTCATTCAGTATGGGGCGCCTTCAGAACAGGGCACCTCCTGAGTTGGCATTCCAACAGCCCATCCAGGGCAGCTCTGTGGCCCAGCGGCCGGAGCCGGTCACCCTCAGTTTGGTTTGGTCCAGGTGCCAGTAGTGGTCATCTCTGAAGAAGACGACGGAGCCATCCGGCCTTGGTAGGGCGCCACTGACCTCCTCAGGGACCCCAGCCCAGTCCCTCAGGCTGCGAGGATAGTAGGGCTCCACTTGCTTCCCGCCTCGAGCCAGCACGTAGTAGCGGGCGCCCTTGAAGAGGACAAGGCGGCGCAGAGGCGGGAAGAAGAGAGCTGCGTCCGGGTGTCTGGGCAGACCTCCAGCCCGGCACAGTTGTGAGTTACCCCACACAGACTTCATGCCCTGGAACCTCCAACATCGACTCCCTGTGGGGCATTAAGAGAGCCAGGGTGAGCTGGAGGCGCTCACTCATCGGCCTCCCCACCCCATCTCTGTCCCCTTAGTGCCTTTCTTAGAGACCAAGACAGTTAGTTCCCCTTAGAGCCCGTCCAAGTGTGGCTAAGAACTAGGAGTACACCTTGGAGGGGAACCTGTTATGGTCTAGACTCCCAGCAGGTGCCAGCAGAGAGCAGAATGAATCCATTTATCCCAGGCTGGGGAGGGTAGGAGGGTGTTGGGGAGGGGTGTGGAGGCAGGGAACTGCCTTGGGTTGGAATGGGAGATTGAGAAGGCTTCAAGTTTTCATCACTCCCTGACTACTAATAATTCCTCGAGGGCAAAGGTGTTTGTTTTGTCGACCACTGTGTCTCCAGTCCCCTCCTCTCCCTGTGCCTAGGACACAAGGTGCTCAGCACTGTTTGAAGGAGCACTGTTCAATACAGTATTAACACAGGTCCAGATGTGTGCTGCCCACCCTTCGGTCCATGCCTTTTATCCGACTTCCTCATCACACCTGAGTGTTACTTTCCCTATCCAAAGAATGCAAGTTCCAAAAGCTAAGTGGCAGGCCAACCTCACACGGCCAGGCTGCCAGGGCAGACACCTCCAGACTTTCTGCAGACTGGAGATCAGTCCTTCCCCTACATGTTTCTACACGGGACAACCTGGACACTTGTTGCTCCCAGCTCCAACTTTCCTGGGCCACAGTTCAACAATGAGTTCCACCTCCATCTCAATCTCAGCTGACTCAGGGCTGATACCTTTGAAGAAGTAGAAGTCTCCATCTTCCAGCGACACTGCAGCAGCCTCGATATTGGGAGGCAGCCCAGGCCACCTTTTCTGCAGGGGACGGGGCTCTGAAACATTGCCATCAGCTGTAACTTCCCAGAAGTGGCTTCCTTTGAAGACGTACAGTCGCCACTGTCCATCTGTCCCGAGAGGAGATGTGAGGAAAAGGCCATTGGCTTCCTGCTGACTTTGGGGGAGGGTGCTGCTCTAGACCCGGTTTTCTAGACAGGCTGAAGATGGGCCGCACAATGGGGGTTGAGGGAAGCAGCAGTTCTGTGCTGGGCCTGAGCTTGGACCCCCCCTCACCCCCAACTCCACCCTGGAAAGCACGTGATTCCAGATATCTATATTCTTGATACCTCCATTCCCCACACCAAGTAATTCAGCTCTGGGACCCCTAGAGATGTGGAGGAGGGGGAAAAGACACCAGGCATGGCTGGGACCATCTTACCTACAGTGATGGCATCAAAGGAAGAGTGGCAGTATTTAGGACCTCTGGTTTCGGGGCGTATCCTCCGGGAGTTGCGAGGGTCCCAAGCCTCAAAGTCAGTGAATAGCTTTCCAGGGAGCTGGGTGGCCACTGAGCGTCCCAGAGGCTTCCCTTAAAATCCAAGAAGAGAGATAGCAGACATGGGTGGGCGTATATGGAGGGCTCAAGACCCTTCCCTCTACTCTGCCAGGATCTGAGACCCTTGGAAGGAGAGGGGAGGGGCAAGTGCAGCTCTGGTTGTTTGGTTTTAACCAAGAGCACACTAACCCAGGAATCTCCTCTCCCACCCAACAGCCCAGGAAAAGAGATAACATGAGATTGGGAGACCAAACAAAGGGTTTTGAGCTAAGGGCAAAGGTTTACACTCAGGAATTGCTTGGAAATGATAGAGAACTGGGGAAAAGCAAAGTCTGCGGATATTCAGATTTCAGGGGCGCCTGGGGCTTTAGGACAGAGAAGGATCGCAGCAAGGACGGGGACGGGGGAATCCTATTTGAGGAGCCAGAGACCGAGGACTGAAGACCCTAGGGGACAAGGGTAGAGCCAGTAGCGGGCTAGGGGCTCACCATACAGGCTCTGCACCGCTAGCACGTCGTCCCAGCTGAGCAGGGCGTCGCGGCCCAGCTTCTTGTAGTAGGGCGCCATGAGCGCGCGCGGCGCGGGCGAGTGCGCGAGACCGAGCGTGTGGCCGATTTCGTGCGCCAGCACCACGAACAGGTTGCGCCCGCGGCGGCGGCTCAGGGACCAACGCTCATCTCTGTCGAAATGCGCTTCGCCCCGGCGGGGCAGGAAGGCATGCGCCAGGGCGCCCCCTGCGAGCGTGGCACCAAGGGTTAGGGCGAGCCGAGACCAGGGGCTCCCTCCCAGACCCCGCGCTCCCACGTCGTGGGTGTGGCTGTCATCCACTAACTTTCTTCCCAGTCTAATAGATGCAGGAGTGCGGGAGGTGAGCAGATGACTAAGCGGTGGACTCTTAACGGGAATTACACTGTAGACTCAAGCTAGGGGTCAAACTGCCTGGGCTCCAGCACTAGATTTACCATTTGCTACCTGTGTGATCTCGGGGAGACAGCTTAATCTCTCTGTGCTAAGCTTCCTGATCTGAAAATCGGCATGGTGACAAAGAGCTTCTTCCTCACAGGAACGTGCGTGTGTCACACTTGATTCTTAGAACGGTGCCTAGCCTAGGCATTATTAATACTGGTTACCCCTAGAAGAGGGATGGGAAGGTTTTGTGCTGTTTCCTGACCTGAGTGCATGGTGTGTTGTGTTCAGGAGTCGGCAAACTTAACACAATGTGTTTCAATGTGTATGCACATTTTCTTTCTTTCTTTTTCTTTTTCTTTCTTTCTTTCTTTCTTTCTTT
>CABHPH010099283.1:0-20900 GCA_902168325.1 Peromyscus nudipes | reverse complement strand
AGAATTTCTGCATTCATTAGTTTTCGATTCTGCCTCCAATCCTATAAGGCCCGAGAGGCACAAAGTATTGAAGAAAGCGAGGCTCTCGTGAGAGGAGGAGGATCTAGTGTCGGTACCGGGCTTTTTTTCCTGCATCACGGGTTACGAAGATTTAGTGCATTTGATGCAGCCAGTATCGCGCTTCCGGATTGCCTGTCACCGTCAGACTAAAACAATCACCTCTCTCTATGTTCCCCGTCTGTTTTTCTCCTTTTCATCATAGTGCTTATCGGTTACTAACTTACGCACTGTTGACACCTGTGATACAATATAAACTCCATATGTGCGGAGGCGTTCCTAAGCACAGCCCAGTAGTAGTAAATGAATTTACTCAGCCTTAGTGACAGAAAGCTAGGGAAACTACCAGCTTTCAAAGAGTTTGTTTCTGGTTGGAAAAGACAATTGATGACCTGGGAAAGTAAGGAAAAAAAAAAAAACAACCTAAACAAAAACATGTCGTGTATTAAGAATATGAACCTGACCTTCAACACCAGAAAGGTCTAGAAAACAATGGGAGACAGGCTGGACAGGAGAAAGTGGGTGACAGAGAAGAAGTAGTCAAGGCTGACTTCGAGTTAATTTAGATATTGGTAGGTACAGGTCCAGTGTATGGAAGTGCATCCAGATGTCTAAATTGTTTACTCCTCCTCTTCCTATCCAGAACCTGCAAGGTGTCCCTATTGGATTTCGGTGTTTTGTTTTCAGACAGGGTCCCATTATGCACCTGAGGCCAGCCGTGAACTCTGTCCTCCTGCCTCCGTTCCCCAATTGCTTGGATTACAGGCGTGCACCGCCATGCCTTGTTTTGTTTTGTTTGAGCCAAGGACTTGGCTTTGTACTCCAGGCTGGTCTCAAGCTCCATAGCTTGCCTCAGCCTTCCAGGTGACAAAGTATGGGAGGGGCACCACACTCATCGAGGCCTCACTTTTGATATTCTAGATGTGTTTCTCTCTGTTTGGGATTCAAGCACTGAATTTTAGCAATCAGAGATTAAAGTACAAAAGCCTATAAATGAAAGGTCGGCCTGCCATTATTAGAGTGTTGTGTAATTCAGGGTTTACACAAGCAATTTATAATCCTGTTCTTAGATTCTGGGTGACAAAGCTGCAGGATAAACTTACAGGCATGCAGGACAGCTCAGCAGCTGCCATTGTTTCTGCTTGCACAGTTAAACATCATTATTCTAGTGGCTGTGCATTCTACCATGTAACATGACTCTAAAGTGGTTCTGAGCCAAGTTGAGAGCCAGACCTCTTTGAGCCTTTACTCCATTCAGTGGAGGGACTGTGGTTAAATTACTTCCTGTCTCCACACCCTCGTTTCTTTATCTATAAAAGGGAAGTGCTAATGTTGACTTTATAAAGTTATCCTTAACATTCATCTTCACCATGATAAATAGTTTGAATCATTCCTGCATATAAGGGCACTATTACTGCCTTTATTAGCATTAGTCACTATTCAGAAGTGGGGATTAGAGAAAATTGTCTTTATAGTTATTTGTGTTAAGTATACTGGCTTGCATGTTTTGATGCTAAATAAGATGATTGCAGCATAGAATTCACACAACAAATGGTTTGGACCCTACCATGTGTCAGGAGCAGTAATTGACAGTAGAATTTCTGATTTACTATTTATAATGCTCTTCTTGTAAGACAGTGAAACAGTTACTGTTTTACTGTATTGGTATTATACTTTGTTACTTTCATAGACCATAGACTTTGTTGTTTTTGAGAAGGGAGTAACAAAGTTCTGTTGTTTTCCAGTCCTAGGGTGGAACTCAAGGCAAGCCCAGTACCACTGGGCTACCACTGGGCTACTCACCACACAACCTGGATTATTTCAGGTTTCACCAGGGGGCACTCTTTCCACCAAATTGGCTGTGCCATTTTCCCTTCTCTACTAGAGAATCATAGGCTTAGTCTGCACAGGCATTTTGTTCTGCCCAACCCTTTCAGAATTTGACCATTTTATTTCCTCTCCCAGAGAGTTTTCCCTTTCTTAATGAACATTTCTGTCTGTGACCTGTTTGGCTTCTCACCACCTCCACACCTTTCTTCACAGAGTAACCGTAAGGGATGAAGGTGTCACAGGGAAGACAGAAAGAATGCTCCTGGAATCAGGAGGGCAGAAGAAATAGAATGTCCGTGTGCGTTGAGATTTAGGTATGAGAAATAAGAGTTTTTGACTTAAGGTTCAGCCAGACTGCTGGGTTAGAGTTCTATCTTAACCAGTGTGGCTTTGGGTAAATTATGCCCTCTATCTTTCAGTCCCTGTATTAGTTACCTTTCTATTGCTGTGGTAAAACACCATGACCAAGGCAATTTGTGCAAGAATGAGTTTATTTGAGCTGACAGTTCCAGAGGGTAAGAGTCCATCATGTCGAGGAGCATGGCAGCAAGCTGCAGCTGGACAGAAGCAGAGAGTTCACATCTGGAACACAAGCAGGCAGCAGAGAGCACACTGGGTGGCGGTGTGGAGTCTTTAAACTCCAGTGACACTTTGTCCTCTAAGGTTGCACCTCGTAAACCTCCAAACAGCACCATCCACTGAAGCCACTTGTTAAATGCCCGAGACTGTAGGGGACATTCTCCTTCAGACCACATGGTTCAAGTTAGTGTAATAAAGAGAATTCGTGCCTTTTTGTTTCTCATGAGACCCAAAAGTGTTTTCTGAAAGCTCCTGATGCCTGTGCCTGGAATTCATAAACCATATTCCGTGCTGTGACCTGTGCTTCATGTGACAGGCTCAAGAAATACTATATTATTACTTCGGAAGTTAAAGATTAGAGAAAGCTGTAGCCGTACTTACGTATGTTATGTATCTTAACGTAGGTTGGTTTGTCCATTCTGCTTGTAGACCGGCAGAGTGCTTGTAGTTCACATTAGCTCCAAGTTCTCTTTCATGACCATCGACCCTAATACTGTCATCTTGTTAAAACTCGGTGAGGTAGATGTTCTTTCTCCTTGTTTTCAGATGAAATTGAGACTTAAGCCCTCAGGTACATTAGGTCTGGTGTCTGCCCCCTTACAAGTGGTGGTCTCCTGGCGTTTCGGTCTACAAGAGCTGCCTCATCTTTAGGGAGCATTCCAGGTGCCTATCAGTGAGTGAGCTCATAATCATCATGTGGACTTGTGACCAAGAAGGTCTTGCGACACTGTGCTCTGGGTGTTATGTAGCCTAAGACTGTTTAGTGGTGACTTCATTTCTAGCTACACCAAGCAAATAGTGACAGGTAGTTTCTCTTTTTAGCCTCAGCTACACCTCCGTCCCATGTGAGCTCTACCCTTGCATACAGGAGCAGTTGTTTTATGTGCCTTGCTCTGTTCCTTCATCTGTAAGGTGGTATTATGAGTAATACTTTTTTAGGACATGCTGTTGAAGTTTTAAACTGCTGACTAATACTTCGTGAGCACCCAGTAAATGTTACCTGTTGCTCATGGTTTAGATAAGGTATTCTAAGTGTGTGTCTGCCCAAGGCAACCAGGATTCAGGCCTGAGCTGGACACTTCTTCAGGATTTTATCTGAGAGTCTCTTATTGCTTTTCTGCTCTATAAGCAGCTTAAACATTCTAGGGACTTTAATCTGACCATTTTCATGTAAGATAATCCAGAGCCCTGGGTCATGCCAGGCAAACACTAGCACTGAGCTACACATCCCAGCTCTTGGATGTTAAGACATGGTCTCATGGTGGAGCTTAGGCTGGTCCTGAATGCAGACTGCTCCTGCCTCTGCCTCCTATGTGCTGGGATTGAGGTGTACATCACCTGGCCCTTTGCCTCTCACATCCCTAAATCAGGAAGTAAAACTTCCATCAAGCCAGTCATGATCCCAGCACCAAGGATGCTGAAGCAGGAGGATCTCTGAGAATTCAAGGCCAGCCTGGACTATGCAGTAAGACTTGTTTGTATCAAACAAAACAAGTCTGTACACCCTTTAGACTTTAACAGGTAAGATACACACAGGTTAGTTGACAGACTTCCATTTTAGAAATAGAATATCCAAGGTCATTTGTAAAGCCTCTAATCTGTATAATATACTTCCATTTAGTTTAAGTTCATCTAGTTTATTGGTTAAGCATTAGAATCTAGCCCTCTTTGTACATGTGGTACAGGACAGAAAGCCCGCACTGCAGGAGCCCTTCCCGCAAGACCGTCTCAGCAGACTGTGCTGACCACAGTAAGGGAAGGTTTTACTGACTTGAGCAGGTGTGTTTGTAATGGCTGAGCCGTCTCTCCAGCCCCTTTTGTCCATTTCTTAATTGTACTAATGATCTTTTTCTTTTCTGTTTCTGGGAGCTTTTTATGTGTTAGGGTAAATACTTAGTGTAATTTGAGTTACAGATTTATTTTCCCCTGATTTGGTGGTTTTTTGGGTTTTTTGTTGTTGTTGTTGCTGTTGGTTGGTTGGCTTTATTTTGCTTCTGTGACAGGGTCTCACTATGTAGCCCTGGTTAGCCTAGGACTTGATATGTAGACCAGGCTGGCCTTCAACTTGATCCTTCGGCCTTTGCCTCTTGAGTACAGAGAGGATAGATGTGCACCACCACATGTGGCTTATTTTTCCAGTTTTTTCAGGTTTTCTTAGGGAGAAGTTGCTATTTTATTTTAGACAGGGTCTTGCTATATAGACCAGACTAGTCTTAAACTCTTGAGATAAGGTCTCACTATGTAGCCCCAGCTGGCCTTGAACCTGCTATGTGGCAAGTGATCTGCTGCCTCTTGGATTAAAGAAACTCTGATAATTAAAGACATGTGCCCCCACACCCCATCACTTTGAATTCTTGGTCTTCCTGCACAGCCTCCCCAGGGCTGCCACTCTAGCATTGGTCTGTCGGGTGTTCTACTTTGATTAGACTTTCTGGGGTGTGGTGATTGTGCTGTGTACTTGGGTTTTTTTGGGGAGGGGGTATTGGTTTTTTTTTGTCAACTTGACACAAGCTGGAGTCATCTGGGAAGAGGCAACCTCAACTGAGAAAAAAGTGTCTATCTGATTGCCTGGGACCTTTTCTTGATTAATGATGTGGGAGGGCCCAGCCCACTGGAGACAGTGCCACCCTGGTCAGGTGGTCATGGTGATAGAAGAAAACAGGCTGAGCAAGCCAGTAAGCGTCAGTCCCTGCCTCCAGGTTCCTGCCTTGAGTTCCTGCCCTGCCTCCCTTTTGTGATGACCGTGATGGGGATGGTCACACCAAATAAACTCTTCTTCCCCAGGTTGCATTTGGTCATGGTGTTTGTGGCAGCAGCTGAAGCCAAGACAGTGGTTAAGCAGATGAAGCAGATATCTGTCTTAAATGTGTCCCTTCTGTTTTTACCTGTGGTTCTGGTTTTGTCTAGGAACCTGGCTGCTGTACTTGCCATGCACCTGGAGCATCGGTTTGGCTGCTGAACCGGGCTGCTTTCCCGACTGGTACATGCTGTCACTCTTCGGCACTGGAGCTGTTCTGATGCGTGGAGCGGGCTGCACTATTAATGACATGTGGGACCGTGACTTCGATAAAAAGGTAGCTTCACCCTGGGAGGAAGAGAGGCTTCTCCCATTTCTGCAGACCACCCTGATGACGTCACCCTAGTCCACTGAAATCCACCATGAGAAGTGATAGGCTGAGTAGCCGCTGTCACACAGGGCAGTTCACTTCCCTTCCAGCAGAAGAGTGGGGGCAGGGCAGGAGGTGCACTGGAGTTCTACAAGTTTTTAAAGTGTAAGAGCCAAGGGTAAAGACGTTAAAGGTAGGAGCGACAGCTGGAATTGACCCTGAACCTTTCCATGTCTGTAGATAGGTCAGCTTTGCACTGAGGCTGTTCTGTAAGTCAGGTCTTAGTTGAAATGACTGGGATAGGCACTACCTTGGCTCCACCCAAGCCCTGCCCTCAGTGCTCGTCAGCTCCAGTTACCACAGTCTGCCATGGCCCAAAACTATGAAGTGGAAAATAGCAGACCTTCACTGTGTAAGTTTTAAATTGTGCACCATCCAAGTGTTATCACAAGAGCTCTTCTACTAAAATACACTTCTCACAAGTGTCCTATTTTATTCTTGGTCTCTTACTGTGAGACAAAAGCATATTATACTGTACAGTTGTCTCTCTGCTCCCCCAGAGAACAGGATGGGATGGAAGGGGGCAGAAGCCCTGTGATGAAGTGCCTCCATGCCGTGCAGACACGGTTGAGGCCACTTGCTTGGCTAGGAAATGCAAACCTGATTCAAATGTTCACATTTCCTGGATCACTTTTCATTCTGCATATGTTATAAATGAGGCTTCAGCGTTCCTTTTTAAAAGTTCAATGGAAGACTTCTAGAAGATGAAAACCAGTGTTATAAATTAGCATGTGTAAGAAACGGTGCATGCCGGGCGTTGGTGGCGCACGCCTTTAATCCCAGCACTCGGGAGGCAGAGGCAGGCGGATCTCTGTGAGTTCGAGGCCAGCCTGGGCTACCAAGTGAGCTCCAGGAAAGGCGCAAAGCTACACAGAGAAACCCTGTCTCGAAAAAACCAAAAAAAAAAAAATGGTGCACTTGTTTATAAATGTGGACATTTGAGAGTAAATATTCGAAAAGGAGTTCGTTCTTAGTTACCTTCAAAACTAATCTAAGACTGTTGAGTTTAGGAAGTATGGAATTTGAAGAAGAAATGAAAAATTCTAACATCTGACTAAGTTGCTTTATCTACCGTAGAAAGCATGTGGAAGTCCCACACAGTAACTACTTCCATAGTCTGACTTCTGCTCCCAGGAAGGCGGACTAGACATACTTTCCTTTATTCTTCCCACTAAGTACAACTGAAACTCCAGCTATCACATAGAAAACAACAAAAGAGGCTGGAGAGAAAAGGTGGCAGGGCCTCAGGAGCCCCAGAAGGCCGTGGGAATTAGTTCTCTGTGTTAATTTTGCCTTACATGTCTCACTCAGTCTTGGGACTGAAGAGGCCAGAAGCTGAGAACACAAATTGGCACAGATCAAAACCAAGTACCCACAAAAGCCTGCTTCTCAGGAGCCAGTGGAGGCCAGGGAGCAAGTATGAGCTGCTAATTCCACCTAGAAATAATTAGGCAGCATCCACAATGCCTCCCCTTGGCCAAAGTGGTACCAAAAACCCAACTGAAACAAGGATAAAATGGGGGCTGGAGAGATGGCTCAGTGGTTAAGAACAGTGGTTGTTCTTCCAGAGGATCTGGGTTCAATTCTCAATGCCCACATGACACTTCACAACCATCTGTGACTCCAGTTTCAGAGGATCTGATGCCCTCTCTGGGCCTCTGTAAGCACCAGGCATACTTGTGATACATAGACATACACACAAGCAAAACACCATACACATAAAATAATAAAAATAAGTGAGATTAGACTCCTAGGACACATAAAATGTTTGGGTTTCAAGTAAGAAATACGGAAAAGAACCTGAAGAAATAACAGCTGAATGTCCAAAATTTGGCAAAAGGTATAAGTGTACATTGTATAAGTACATTTTCAGGAAGGTGAGTGCCTGTCAACATGGTAAACAAGTAAGTGTACATTTTCAGGAAGGTGAGTGCTTATTAACATAGCAAACAAATCCACAGTACTATGTATCAGATGTATCACAGTCAGACTCTGAAGTAAAGTCTGTAATTCTTGAATGCAATGGAAGAGAAATGCTGAAAATATAATTCATAAAAAGAAATAGTGCTACATCAGACTTCACCAGAATCAATTTAGACATGTTAGAGGCCTTTTAAGAGAATTAAAGGTATGCACTGGTGGATATTTTGAAACCACATACCTACCAGGACACCAGTATAAAATATTCTCAGAACCAAACACTAAATAAAAATCTAATTAATATATGAATAGAGCTATCTCAACAAAAAGATGCCAAGATTGCTAGTAACACATAAAAATTGTTTTAACATCATTAGCTTTGTGTTAAGTGCAGACTCTGACTGTAATAAAGAATCACTGCAAACCTATCGAGATGGCTGAAATGCGAAACAACAGCAGCACTAACTGCTGACAAGAACAGCTCACACACTGCTGGCGGAGACAGTGCGGACACAGCCGTCCTTCCGTCGGGGGACCTGGTTTGTTTTACTGTAGGCACACACCGTGATCCAGTTCAGGGGACACCTGTGCATTCATCCCACAGAAGTAAAGCTTATGTTCACATGACGTTTTGCATATGAACGTTTGTAGTGCTTTATTTGTAATAGGTCCAAACTGGAACAAGCCAGTTGTCCTTTCTTGTGTGAGGAAACAATGCATGGTACATTTATGCTCTGGAAAACTACAGCAGCAACAAAAAAAACGACCCATGCAGCAGTGTGGGTGAATTTCCAGAGGGTTGTGTCCAGAGAAAAGATAAACCTGAGAGGACCACACACGTGCTTCTCACTAAATGAGGTAATAGGAATCCAGGAGTGATGAGGAAAGAGAGAGCGACTGTCCACAGGGAAAATGGAGAGCTTGTAGTCGGGGTCTTACAGATTTGGTCTGTAGTGATGTCAGAACTCTGGTTGCATATGGTTTCCCAGGATGTCTTTAATGGAAGGGATGATAAGGCTATATGGGATTTCCATATAGTTTTTAAAAATAATTTATTTTTATTTCATGTGCATTCATGTTTTGCCTGCATGTATGTCTGTGTGAGGGTGTCAGATCCCCTAAACCTGGAGTTACAGGCAGTTATGAACTGCCATGTGGGTGCTGGGAATTGAACTTTTGTCTTTTGGAAGAGCAGTCAGTGCTCTTAACTGCTGAGCCATTTCTCCAGCCCTGTTTCTTAAATGCAATCATCTCAGAGAAAAGCTTCATTAGGAAGTACTCAGGCCAGCCGACCTTTTCCGTGTTCTCTGAGAGCCTGGGTTGTGTATTGGTGCTAACAAAGCACAAGTGTCTCACAGCTGTTGTGATGGTATTTGCTGCCTGAGGAGTTAAAATGTCATCTATCTCCTAAAGGGTGAGGTCAAAAAGTCTTGGCCTAATTGCAGTCCTTACCTCAGTTTCCTAAAATGTTATCCATCAGTAAGGACTTGCTTCATGCACTGAATAGTAAGTAACTTGCTGATGTATGGAATGACGAGTGGGTTGCTGTTGTTGATACTGGGTTAATAATTTACCATTCCAAGTGATTGTATGATAAAAAATAGGTTAAAAATGTTGTCTCAGATGTGAGGCTTTTTAATTCCAGATCTAAAGTTCTTGATTTCTGACAGCACTGAAAATTTTGATTATACTCTTTTTATTTGTGTTTGAATTTAGTATAGTCGCATTTCGGGGTGGGGGGGCAGGGAGAACAGGAGTCACGATTCCTGTGTTTATCAGCGCCGTCCACATTCCCCCAGCAAATTTGCCATTTTAGCATAGTCAGTCGGATATCAGAGACCCATTCAGTACCATGGCAAAGACACGCCCACTTGCAGACTCAGCTCATCTTTCTTCACATCCGATTTAGTGCTTCCCATGCTTAGAACAGGACACTGGCTGGAGTTCCCTGTCCTGAGAACTCCTGTCTTGTTGTCACCTTCCTGTGGAAGGGACCTGTGCATTTGCTGAGCTGAGTGGCTGAGCATCGAGATCAGGAAGGCACTCTGTGTTTTGGGATGGGATGCGGGGACAAGCTCTTAGCACTTTACAAAGGCGCTTTAAACATTTAAACCTGCGGGTTTAGTTCTCAACTGTGCTTCAGGTGTTGTCTTCGCTCTGTTCATGGCTGTGCCTTGGTGCTTGCCTCGGGCCCAGCGCGCTCTCGCTCTCTCTCTCTCTCTCTCTCTCTCTCTCTCTCTCTCTCTCTCTCTCTCTCTCTCTCATATATATACACACATATATGTATATATATAACTTTATATGTTTTTGAAAGGTTTCTTTGTTTAGGTATTTTCTGTATATGAGTGCTTTAGTCTGCATGTACACCTACTCACCAGAAGAGGGCACTGGATCCTATTTTATAGGTGGTTATGAGCCACCACCATGTACGTGATTGCTGGAAATTGAACTTGGTCTCTTAACTGCACTTAACTGCTGAGCCATCTCTCCAGCCCTCACTTTAATTTTAAAATAATGTTTATTTATTTGTATGAGCATGTATGGGGTTAAGTAAACACTGCATGTGAGTTGAGGTCAGAGTTGAACTTGGAGAAGGCTTTTCTCTCCTTCCGTCATGTGCGGTCTTTGGCTTTACCTCCAGTCATCAGGCTTGAACTATCTCACTAGCCCGTGGGCCCATCTATTAATCAATGCTTAAATGAACAATTGAATTGGTGTATGAGGTTAAGGTGTCTTTTCCTGTGTTGAGGTTACGAGAACAGCAAATCGCCCAATCGCTGCTGGAGACATTTCATCCTTCCAGTCCTTCGTCTTCCTTGGGGGACAGCTGACCTTGGCCCTGGGAGTCCTCCTGTGTTTGAACTACTACAGGTGCGTTAGATGTGCTGTCACAGTTCTGTATGTAATGTCTCCTCTGAAATGGAAAATGGAAGTAAAGTAGAATTCTCTTTCTGCTTGTTGATTCTTGTGAAGCATCCATGGGTTAGGAAGAGTAAAGGAACTCACCATACTATAGGATTCAGGAAAGCTTTGGCAAAGGAGTGAGAAGACCAGGTTGGTTCTGAAGCTCCTTTAGTATTTGCTCTGGGTGCTCCTGGTGGGACACAAGGCCCATTCCCAGGGTCTCAAGTGTCTAAACAACCCCAGGTATGTGTATAACTTTACTTTCACGCCTGTAACCACTGAATGCCCAGAAGTAGAAGTGGTTGGACTCGGTTAACACAAAGCAGAACTGTGTCTTTCCCAGAGTCTGCAACTAATATAAATAGCAGAAGAGGAAGCTTTGAGGATGCGTTCTTGGGTCAGTCTAGATGGACACAGCATCAGATGGCTGCTTTAAAAGTACTTCATGAGGAAGGAGAGCACAGGGGGAGTGCCCACCAAAGTGTTGCTGTGGAGGGCAGGCCTGGTTGCCTGCCAGGCCCCAACGGCGTTAATAGCATGAAAAGGCTGTGTTAGACAAGCTTTGACAGACCTCAGAACATCTTACGTTTCCGTAGTTGTTTTCTCTTTTCTTGCTTGCTTGCTTGCTTGCTTGTTTGTTTGTTTAGAGACAGAGTCTCACTAAGTAGCCCTGGCTGGCCTGGAACTCACAGAGATCCACCTGCCTCTGCCACCTGAGTACTGGGATTAAAAGGCGTGTGCCACCATGCCTGGCTGTTTTCTCTTTTTTAAGAAGTAAGGCCTGCTGTGTATGAAAGGGAATCCCCTCGGTCTGATGCGCTCTCCATTAGACACACAGGAGCTAGGGAGATGACTCACTTGGTAAAGTACTTGCCACTTAAGTATGAGACCTAAATTTAATCCTTAGCACCCACTTAAAAAGTCAGGCTTTGGGGTGCGCTTGTAACCCCAGCACTGGGAGGCAGAGGCAGGCAGATCTCTGGGGCTTGCTGGCCAGCCAGCCTCTCCTGGCTGGCAAGCCCCGGGGTTCCAGTGAGATAACTTGTCTCAGAATGTAAGGTACAGCTCTTCAGGGTCACATCTGAAGTTGACTCATCCCTCACGCACACACCTGTACACACACACACACACACACACACACACACACACACACACACGCTCGCACAATACTTTGGTTTACTTACACACCTTAGGGTTTGCAGACAGTTCTTAGTACATGGTGGTTTAAATTGGTGGGACGCTGGAGCCCAATTGCTTTAAGGTTTAAAGCTTGCTCCCACGGATGAGCTGACCGACAGTCCTCTCCTTAATCTCTGTGCTCCGGTTTCCTCTGCAAAAGGAACTGTTTCCTAGTGATGATCATAGACTAAAAGACAGAATTGAAGCTCTGACAGCAGTACCCAGGCGTGAGAGTGTCGTGTGTGTGTGTGTGTGTGTGTGTGTGTGTGTGTGTGTCAGCTGCTGTCTTGTGACAGTTAAAATGCTTTCTAATCATCCTCTATGGTAGGCAAAGGCAACGCTAGGGAAGAATGTCACAAAAACAGTACTGAAGAAAAATACCTTGCAGTCAGTGTTATCAGTATTTTCTAATGATGCATTAATCCTGTTGCTTCTGTTTCCAGTATAGCCCTGGGCGCAGCGTCCTTACTTCTTGTCGCCACCTACCCGCTGATGAAAAGAATCACGTTTTGGCCTCAGTTAGCCTTGGGTAAGACTGAGACAGCAAAGTATTTCCCTTCACACTGTCTGCCATGCTTTTATATCCTGCATGTGTGTGCGTGTGTGTGTCTGTGTGTGTGTGTGTCTGTGGTGTGTCTGTGTGTGTGTGTGTGTGTATGTGTGTGTCTGTGTCTGTGTGTGTGTGTGTGTGTGTGTGTGTGTGTGTATGTCTGTATGTCTGTGTCTGTGTCTGTGTGTGTGTATGTCTGTGTCTGTGTCTGTGTGTGTGTGTGTGTGTGTCTGTATGTCTGTGTCTGTGTCTATGAATGTCAGGTCAGTCATCAAGTTTTCTGAAGAATAAATTTTCAGACTTTAAAGGAATTTAATTAGTTATTCTCATTGGTTAGGAAATCTTACCTATTTATTAAGATTATCAGGATTACTATTTTTCTGAAGTGCCTTTTAAAATTCTAGACATGTCATGAAAAGATGGTTGATCAGGGTATCCTAAGGGATTTGGGAGTGAGGCAGCAAGCACTTCTGTAGACAAACAAAGGTTAAAATTAATGGCTTTGACGCTCCCTCTATGAAACTTTAACAAAAATATATTTGCAGCCTCTCTGTCTCTCCATTAATAAACCGTGAGTGACTAAAAAACATCTTTACGTATAGCCCAGCATCGGCATCACACAGCAGACACTCTAGACAGTATTTGTCCATGAACGGGAGATCCAGGAGGTGGGCAGATAGATAGGTGGGCAGCTCAGAAACTCCTTCCAGACTTTTCTGTCCTGTTTCTAGGCCATTCTAAACTACTTCTAAGCTGATTCTAATTTTGTGGACCATTCTTCCAGTAAATAAAAGAATCAAAAAAGATTTTATGACGTAATGAGGACTTGACTTAGGGAAAAGTTGTGATGGAATAGTTATCCCCTCATTGGAAGTCAGTCAGTCTGTCTGTCTGTCTGTCTGTCTGTCTGTCTGTCTCTCTCTCTCTCTCTCTCAAGTAATGTTTCAAAGGATCTGGAACGCTTTTGGTAAAGGAGTATAGCATCTATCTTCAAGCTAATACATTAAAGCTAGTGTAGTTACTCTAAACATTTATCGAGTCCTACTTGTGCCTTGTGCAGGAATCGTACCAGGTACTCAGAAGATAAACGTGAGGAAAACACAGTCACCATTTTTATGGAGCTAGAGGGCAACAGATAGGCAGGTCACTGAAGTCCAGTGTGGCAGACATGGCTGTGGTGGGACCCCAGAGAGGCACTTTCTCAGTGAGGAAGGTGCTCCGAGGGGAGCAGACAGTAAGAAAAGGAAGAGGTTTCTGCGGCGTGGCCTGAGCCTGCCTTTCAGGTCCCGAGAGGTTTGGAGGCAGGGTGGCCAGCAGCAGGCTGAGCCTCTAGCCTGGCGCTTAGGAGGTGACAGTCTTGCGGGTAGGATGTAGGCGCTGTTGGCACGTGGACGTTCACGGAGGCTGCGCTTGCGCAATAAGCAAGTGTTCTGCCTGTTCTCTTGCTCCCGTAGCTTAGTGGGGAGGTAGAGTGAGGCTGGAAGAACACAGGTTTTGAGCCTGGCAGGTCTGTGTTCACACCCCAGCACACACAGTTTGTTGGCTCTGCCAGGCACAGACTTGTTAGTTACCTTGTTAAAAGATGTTATTCTTTTCATTAGCTGTTATTTTAATTAGAAGTTCAACTTTCTGTGCCTGTTTTGTAAGATGGAACAAATAAGTACCAAGCACAAGAGGCTGAGAAGATTCTGTGAAGGACCTAGAGAGAGCAGGGGAGCAGGCCCGACTGTTGCACCGAGCCTTTGACATTTGCTGCCCCCCCCCACCCGCCGCCCCCCATACTCCTGTTGACTGTTGTGCATTCTGCTCCCCTCTTCCTGTCTCCCCGACGGCAGGGCTGACTTTTAACTGGGGTGCATTACTCGGATGGTCTGCTGTCAAGGGCTCCTGTGATCCAGCTGTGTGCCTGCCTCTCTACTTCTCTGGAGTTATGTGGACACTGATATATGATACTATTTATGCCCATCAGGTAAAGAAATGGTACATTTTCCTTAACTTTGGTTTCGCGGCTCTTGTTTTCTAAGAACTGTTTTTGTTTCTTTGTTTTTTGAGACAACATGTCATTTTACCCAGGCTAGCCTCGAACTTGTTTAGCCAAGGATGACCTTGTACTCCTGATTCTCTTGCCTCTGCTCCCTAAGATGGGATTACAGATCTGCACAGTGACTTTAAAGAGAGAAAAGGAAAGTCATCATTCTCTTAAAAGAAAATCATCCCCAGTTCCCCTTATCCAACATATTTCTGTTCATTTTTACATTTGCTTACTCAGCAGTTCAACTGGCTTATTCTATTTTATTCACAAGCATTTAAATAGTATTTGCTATGTTCCAGGCACCATCTGAAATATTTTACAAACACTGAGTTAATCCCCTCACAGCCTGCACAGAAGGGATCTTGTTTGTCTCCATTTTATAGATAAGTCACTTCCCCGCAGTCCCATGGGCAGTGGGGCAGAGCTGAGATTCAAGCCCAGACGGTCTCGTGTCCTGCGCTTTCTGTCACTCTGCACCTCTGTCGATGTCTCTAGTCACTGTATTAGGCAGACTTTTAGTTGTGGAGCTAATAAGCATTTCCTTTTTTTAGTCTAGTTTTTATCATTTTTGAGACAGGGTCTCATGTGTCATGGGAGGCCAGCTCCCACTTTTTCCCTGGGTACTCTTGAGGAGAGAGGGATAAGAAATATTTAGATAGAAAGATAGTGTGGAGAAGACAGACAGAAACACAGGATAGCTTCGGGAGGACCTGGATCAATATCTACCAGCCCCTTCTGGCTCTTCAAAAGGGCTTTTTATAGGAATGCCACGGGGCGGGGCAAAAGACCTCCCCCAGCACAGCCAAGTGCAGACCCTTCCAGACACCTGGCAACCACGCACAAGGTCAAGCCATCCTCTAATGCAGCCCTGCTGGGGAAAGCCAGCTCAGATCTCACTAGGAAACCTCTGTGGGCCCCACAGTGTCACCGACGGCTGTCCTTACACTCTCAAGCCCTTCCACCCCAGCCTCAAGTGCTGGATCCCAGCACAAGCCGTCACATCTGGCCATCCCCCGTTTTTATCCATCTTTGTCACTGTCACTTGAGTACTCCTCATAGTCCTTGACTTAGAATGGCACCACAGTTTTAAATGTCATGTCTGTTTTGGTAAACAAAAGTTGTTACTGAGTTTTGACAGTTATAAATAATATTCTCACCATTAACACTTCATGAGTGTAGGAGTAATTTCAAGAACAGTGTCTTGGGGGGTCTGGAGAGATGGCTCCACGATTGAGAACACTTGCTGCTCTTGGAGAGGACCAGGGTTTGGTTCCCAGCACCCTCCTGCGGGTTCAGAACTGCCTCTAACTCTAGCTCCTGGGGTCTGATACCCGCTTCTGGTCTCCACGGTACCCACACACAGAAGATGCATGGACACAAACATGCACGCATAGACTACATAAGTGTTGTTTTAAAGGAGCGTTTGCTCAGGCGCAAACGTCCTTATAGCTCTCTTAGTGTTCCCTTGTGTAGTTTGTTCGGGGTGCCTCTTGTTGTCTTTCTTGATCCATGACCTTACGTTTATACCTTTGCCAGCCTCCCTGAAGTACAGTTGATAGACATTGTTTATAGTCGGTGTATAGGAAGTGATGCTTTATCATACGTACGCATTATGAAATGATGAATACATTCCCCACCACAATTAGTTACTGTTTGTGTGTCTGGTCAGGATATATTTATGAACGTTTTATTTACTTATTCTATGTGGATGTGCGTGTAGTGGTTACAGGGAGAGCCGCAGACTCATCAGCACCCAGCTCTGCAGAAGGGAGTCAGCTGGGCAGAGAGGATAGTGGGTGGGTGTGGCTGTGCAGTGAGCAGCATCTTGTGCATCTGTGACAGCAGCGAGACTGAAACCGGGAACTGAGAACTCTGGAGAAATGGAGCTCAGTAAATAGACTGGAAACCAGGTGTGGCGGCGCACGCCTTTAAGTACCAGCACGCAGCAGGCAGAGGCAGAGGCAGAGGGATCCCTGTGAGTTTGAGGTCAGCCTGGTCTACGCAGCAAGTTCCGGGGTAGCCAGGGCTGCATGGAGAGACTCTGTCTCAAAAATAAGATAAATTACATAAAAATATAAACAGTGAGCTGTAGTCCTAATGTAGAAGTCCAATTCCAGGTCATTATGGGGTCATAGGAAGTAGAGTGGCACGTGGAGCCCCTGCTGATTGTACAGTATGTGGAACTGGTTGTCCTGGGCATCCTCTGCGGATCTGTTCTGAGTCTCGATTTTATGGCTTCTGGTGTAGATACGTGTTCTTTAAAATGTGCTCTTCGGTTAGAGAGCAGAGTTAGTTCTGTGCCCTTGGAAATATACTAAAAAAGACCGAGTTGAATACTTAAGAAATGTGATTTCCATACTACTGAGTTAAATATCAAAACGCACTTTCCTCTTCCCGGCATTAGGACAAAAAAGACGACGCTCTGATCGGCCTGAAGTCCACGGCACTGCTGTTCAGGGAGAACACCAAGGTGTGGCTCAGTGGCTTTGGGGTCGCCATGCTGGGAGCGCTGAGCCTGGCAGGAGCCAACTGTGGACAGACGCTGCCCTACTACGCTGCTGTGGCTGCCGTGGGAGCCCACCTGGCTCGTCAGGTTTGACCTTCTCCTTATTCTCCCCAGTTTTCCTTACTGTAGGGACTGTTAGGGACGTTATTTAAACAAAATTACTGCTGATCACTAGGCAAGGAACTCCCTGAAACAAGCTGCTTGGCTTGTATTGCTTTGAACTCCCCCCCCCCCCCCATCAACTTGTCATACCAAAAGTTAGCATTTCTAGGTTGGTGGCATAGGCCTTTAATCCCAGCACTCAGGAGGCAAAGGCAGGCGCAGCGCTGTGAGTTCAAGGCTAGCCTAGTCTACATAGTGAGTTCCAGGACAACCAGGGCTGTCTCAAAACAAACAACATCCAAAACAAACCAACAAAATAAAACTAACCTTGTTAATTTAGAGAAAATAACATAAATCTAAATGAGGATTTTTTTTCTCTGCTTTGATTCTCCTGAAATTATTTCTGATATGTCTGAGAAATTTTTCAGCTGTAGATGAATCTTGTAGGTTGAGTACTCCAAAAGCAAACTAATAAGCCTTAAAATAACAGCAATAATAATAAAATGGGGCCAGACATGTCACTCATCTGGTGAAGGTGCTTCCACCAAGTCTAATGGCTTTAGTTTGATCCCCAGGACCCGCATGGTAGGAGAGGACCAACTTTCTTGAGTTGTCCTCTGACCCCTACATGCACACTGTGATGCACACATGTGCAAGCACACACACACACACACACACACATACACACACACACACATACATACATACACACACACACACACACATACATACATACACACACACACACACACACATACATACACACACACATACACACACATACACACACACACACACACATACACACACACACACGAAATTTTAAAGCGTAATAATCATTAGTTCCATTGGTATAGAGACCACTGCCAGTCAGATAAAACATGGGTCCTGCAGCACCAGGAGGATCCATGAGTTCAAGCTCAGCCTAAGCCACTGAGTGGAACCTGATATCCAGATGGAAACAGAAGGGTCTAGAGATGCAGTCAGTGTTAGAGAGCTTGCCTGGTGTGGGCCAGGCCCTGGCTTCAAGTCCCAGCTCCCAGAGAACAAAGCCTACAGGAAATGCTCACATGACCGAGACTGCCTAGAGAACAGCTGTGACCGTGATGACCACCAGCGTCCCTCCGCCCCTCCACTGCACAGGCTTGTATTGAAACCTGCGTAAGGAACTTGTAAAGTGATCGGCCAGGTCTAAGTTTAACCGAATCAGTGGCTGAAGAAAAACGGCTTTCTCTCTGACAGTGTTGTATAGTTTTCCTTGGATAGAATAAAAAGGTATTCATGACCGTGCATTTAGATAGTGTTTATACACATCGTTGGGAACTATGTTTCATGTAGGCAATAACATGCACAATAGAACTAGGCTGACGTAGACTACTGCATGGTCCTCACTATATGTGCTAGGAGTCAGGATTCATCCCTCTTCAGAAAGTCTCAGAACCCACGAGAACTGAGAACTTGGCTCTACAAGGCCCACAATCATCAATTAATTGTCTGGTCTAAATAGAAGTATACATTAAAGTATTAGACGGTAAAGGAGGGAGAAATATACAAGTATCCTTAAGTATTTTAAGATGTATATAGGCTACTTTATATTTTAAATTGCATCTATAGTCCTCAGTACACTCCCCTCCCTTCCTTCCTCCCTTCCTCCCTTCCTCCCTTCCTCCCTCCCTCCCTCCCTCCCTTCCTTAAGATAGAGTCTCCCTGTGCAGCCCTAACTGCCCTGAAACTTGCTCTGTAACAGGAAGTCCTGATTTTGAGTCTGCTGACATCCCAATAGAAAAGAGACAGTTTAGGCCAGCCAGGCCTGTGGCACCCAATGCTTGTCATCCTAGCTCTAGGGATGCAAGAGGATCCGGAATTCAAGGCCAGCCTCAGCTACACAGTGAGGCCCTGTCCAGAGAGGAAGGGGAAGAGGAAGGAAAGTTGAAGGAGGCTTTTTGGTATATCCACAGGGCTGGTGTGGAAAGAGAACATGTGTGATCTAGGTAGCTGGCCTTAGATCTGGGTCTCTGGATTGCCTGTGAGCACAGGAGGGACTTAGAAACGTATGTGTAGAACATCTTTGGTTGTCTTAGTAACCTAGGAGCATCTCCCTCAGTGAGTGAGAGAGAGCCAGGGATATGCAGAGTATTTCATCACCCTGCATAGTGGAGTTGGTCTGCTCAAATCAAACTTCTCATTTGAGAAACTGCTGTGGAGAATAAAGGTGGAACCCGAGGGTGGAGCTTCAGGGGCCAACAAGTTCATGTGTTCAAGGCAGATGGAGGGTCCCTTCCTGAGTGCTTAGGCCCAGAAGGCTTGGATTGTAGATTTTTAAGTTTGCAAGACATGTACATAATATGTCTTGGAATGGGACCCAAATTGAAACTTGAAATTTATATAGGTGTCATGTCTGTCTTAGTCACATAGCCAGAGGGGCTTGTTTACAATGATTTCAGAGCACCTGCATCCTGACCCTTCATCACAGAAAGCCACATGTGCCGTTTCCAGCTGCTGTGAACGCTTTGGACATGGGAGTGTTTCCTGTTTGTTTGTTTGTTTGTTTGTTTGTTTGTTTGTAGAAGTCCAACCTATGGTTAGAACCAAGCATAGCAATGGATTGCTTCTCAAAACATTCTCACAATGCTCAGCCAGAGCTACTAGAATACAGCTTGAGTGATTCCCTGTAAGGACTGTTTTGATTTTTCTGCATTAGAAGCTGGTTAGGGTGTAATAACGGCTTCCTATACCTTATGTTTTCTCTCTGAATGGATTGCTGTGCTGCCTACACTGTGCTTTTCTCTTTCAGATCTACACTGTAGATATCCACAGACCTGAGGACTGCTGGGACAAATTTGCTTCCAACCGCACAACAGGAATACTCTTGTTTATAGGGATCGTCCTTGGGAATTTGTGGAAAGAAAAGACCGAAGAAACAAAAAAACCTGAAGATGTTAGAGTAGAAAATTAACAGATCAGCTAAACCTGGTGGTGCACTCAGGAAGCAGAGGCAGGAGAATCTTGAGGTCAAAGCCGTTCAGTGACATAGTAGGACCCTGTTCGAAGAAGCAAAATGGCAGCTTGGGTTGTAGCTCGGAGGTAGAGGGCATGCTGAGCCATTGTGCAGCATGCCCAAGGCTCTGGGTTCCATCCTAGCAAATAGTCATTTAGAAAACACTCAGGCTCGAGGCCACAGTGCTGGATTTGTGTGAGCAATCTGTTAGGGAAGCACGTGAGCAGAGTGTTTGATGGAATTTAATGCAGCTGTTAGCTAGCGAATGCTCCTGTCATAGCAGCCAGGGACTCTGGGGTTAGGGAGACCCCAGCTTAAACTGGGGCAGCCTTCTGTCCTGGTCGTTCTCATCCGAAGTTCCAGGAACTTTGGGAAAAACGTGATGTGTAACTCATCAAAATCAATGGCTTTTATGAAAATGACCACATGCTTTATTTATTTCTCTGTAAGAATCTCCTGTGATAAGTTGGGGCATATTATTTTTTATTGTGATCTTTACTCATTGCCAAAGCAGTAATTCAAGAAGCCATCTGGTTCTGGATGTTTTAAAAGAATGTAAGCAAATAAAATCATTACCTATTATATCCATGTGTGTGAGTCTCATTACAGCCCTGTCACAGGAATTTTGATGTGTGTTTATTTCTTCCTTATTTGGACCATTAGTTTATAAGATGGTAACACATTACATAAATGAACTCGTTCGTTGGTGTTGCCCTTTTATCATGTTTCTATCAAAGTAGCCAGAAAACCTAAGTAAGGTCAAGTCGTTTCCCAGCCCACCATCCAGTGCTCCAGTCACCTGGGACACCTCCAGTGAGTGCCCCAGTCACCTGGGACACCTCCAGTGAGTGCCCCAGTCACCCGGGACACCTCCAGTGAGTGCCCCAGTCACCCGGGACACCTCCAGTGAGTGCCCCAGTCACCCGGGACTCCTCCAGTGAGTGCCCCAGTCACCCGGGACGCCCTCCAGTGCCCCAGTCACTCAGGACACCTCCAGTGCCTCAGTCACCCAGGACACCTCCATTGCCTCAGTCACCCAGGACACCTCCAGTGAGTACCCCAGTCACCCAGGACGC
>CABHPH010099280.1:2147-15386 GCA_902168325.1 Peromyscus nudipes | reverse complement strand
TTTAAAATCTATTCTTTGCGAATTTTATACATGTATACAACATATCTTGAGCATATGCAGCCTCTTAACCCTCTCCAGCTTCACTGGGATCCTGCAACCACCCCTTCTAACTTCATACCCTCTTCTTCTTTTGTTCCATATAATTCACTGAGTCCATGGGTAGAGGGTTACCCACTGGAGCATGGACAGGCATCCTCTGAATAAAAGCCTCCTTCCCCTGGAGCCATCACCTAGCCTGTACTCATGACAACCTGAGTCTCTTTCGGTCTAGAAATAATCTCCAGCTAAGGAAAAGCTTTCGTCCTCTGGGAAGGTGACTTTAATTGCCTCAAATTGACTGCCCCAATGCCATCCTCTGGGCAATACTTGAATGGGAAGTCAGGCTTTCATTTTCTCTTTTGGTTTTTTGAGACAGGGTTTCCCTGCACAGACCTGGCTGTTCTGGAACTCATTCTGTAGTCCAGGCCAGGATTTAATTTCCTATGATTATTTTCTTTTGTCTACAGTTCCATGTCTTAACAACCATATTTTAATTATAATGATAGACTGAGTCAAGATACAGTTTTATCTATGTTTCTTGAACATTTAAATGATTTTACTTATCTCTGAGCTCATGCATTTTAGTGGTACAATGTACTTGGGCAAATGGAACAGAAAATTTCATTTAGAGAGGCTTAAATGATGAGGAGATTTGACAAGAAACTGTCGAGTTTACAACCTTAGGTCCATTACAGCAAACTCAATTTATATCATAAAAGTAGTTTCACTTATTTGTTTATTTTTGTCCTCTCCTCCTCCCCTTCCATCTCAATGCTTTGGCTTGGATCTCAGATTTTCATGCTGTGGCCTCATCATCAGACAGTAAAGAAGAAAGGGGAGATCTGAAATGGGTCTTGATAAGACCGAATCCCATACCACTCCTTGGCTAAACCTTCCCCCTACTTTACCTGTGAATAGACTTGGTCACAATTTTACCTGTGGACCAACTGAGGTATAAAAGGAGAGGATTAATATAACTGGGCAAAAGGTTTCATGGTGCCTGTCTTGAGTAAAGATGGAGGATAAGCATCTGTTAACAAACAAGAAGAACAATAGCCTTTCAACAGATAATGCACAGCACAACCATTGCACACCTTTGAGATAGTTGTGCAGATACACTCCTAGAGAAGCAGAAATTTAGATCTAATTGCTGAAGCTACCAAGCTGCTTCATACTTTCCCATATACTATTTATTTACCTTTCTAGATCTTTGTTGACTATTTTATTAAATTAAAACCAGAATAAGTCAACAGTACTATTACAAAAAGAATACATTTTATTCAACCCAAACATACTCACACTATATCTGGTATAAGATTTTTAGAAATAAGTAGATAACACTTTTCATGGCTTACTCAATTTTAATGACTGTTTCATCTCCTAAACATTTCATGTTTATAAGGTCATAGACTGTTTTAAGTATTGTGTGGTGGCACTAGTATCCTAAAATGTACTTACTCTACCCGCAACTTTATTATTCCATTTTGCAATGTCAGTTCAAGTAATGTGTGCCTTTTTGAGATAATGTCATAATTTGAGGGGAAATTAGTAAGCAACTCATGTTTTGTATGAAATTTGCATTGGTAGTTATGAATATTCATAAATATTTTATCTTCATAAAATATATTAACTTTCCTTTAAAGTGTTGATAGTATTAGAATATAAAATACTTGGTCTTTTGAGTCTATACTCTAATTTCTTGTCTGAAGATATTTTTAAGCATATATTTATTTGAATAGGCTTTTAAAATTAATTTGCTGTCACTTTCAGACATCTATATAATGGATTTTGGTTGCTTTAATGCCCAGTTCCTCTCTCTTGTTCTCCTCTCTCTCCCACTGGAAGTCAAGAGGCTCCCCTCCTATGTTCGTGTTCTTTTTTAATATGGTCCAATGAGATGAGTTTCTGGCTCTGTCAAGATCCAGAGTTGAGAAATCCACAGGCTGTGAGGAAGAATACCTTTTGTTCTGCTAAATAAGTTGTTAAATTGTCTTCTGAATACTCATGTTTATACCCATAAATTTGTACTAAATCCAGCCATGAATAAACTTTTAAAAGACTTTTAAGGAGATGTTGCAACCACAGTTCCGTATATACACATAGAGGCTCCTCTTTTGTCAGTATACAGAGTGGTGCATTTGTGAGAGTCAGGACACACTGGCATAGTGTTATCACGTAGTCTATAACCTAGTTGAGGGTTCACCCTTGGTCCTGATTGTGACACATACTTGATGACATACATACATTTGGCCTTGTAGAACTCTGCAGATCACCCTTACATCCTTCAAAACATCACCCTCTCTCTTTCCTATGTGTTAATTTGTGTGTACGCCAATGTATGTGCCTGTGTATGTGGAGGCCAGAGGAAAACTTCATGTCATTTCTTAGGCACCATACACTTTGTGTCTTCCTGAGACAGGGTCTTATACTAAACCTAGAACTTGACAATATTTTGGCTTAGGCATGCATCCAGTAAGGCTGCCACCCTAGTGCCAGGGTGTAGGTATGTGCTTTCTAGGCCCAGCTTTTTGTATGAATTCTGAAGGTCTGAACTCAGGTACTCATGCTTGTCTAGCAAGTGTTCCTGCCCACTGTAGCATCTCTCCATCTTCCACCTTAGTTTTTGAGACATGGCCTCTCACTGGCTGGAAGCTTGCCAAGTAGGCTAGGCTGGCTAGCCAGAAAGCTCCAGTGATTTGTCTGTCTCCATCTATTTAGGACTATGATTGCAAGTGTAGTTGTATGTCACCATGCCTGACTTTTGTGGCAGACATCCTTAGGCTGACAATCAAGTTCTTGTGCTTGGCAAGCAAGTACATTATTATTATTAGAGCCTTCTCCCTGGCTCTCTTCATATTGATCTCTTTGAAATGATAAAACTTTTAATAATTTACATAAATGAATATAAATTCCATATTGTGTATATTACTTACAATTACTGCATGTGACCCAAAGCTCTGTGGAACAGTTTTGTTTTCTTTGCAGTCATTGAAAGCCTCCAGAAGCAGAGTTTTCTAATCAGACTTTCAGTGATGATAGAAATGTTCTACATTTTCCTCTTGAATATAACGTTACTTAGCACATGTGTCTCTTGAACACTTGATATGTATTTATTTTAAATGGGAATTATTTAATTAAAATACTTAATTTAAATTTAAAAGGCTACATATGGCAAATGCAACCATGTGGGAAATCATTGTTCTAGAAAAATGTTCAAATGGAAGGAGGGGGCCCCAGTGAGAAGGCTCAGCAGGTAGAGGCACCTGCTGCCAAGCCTGAGAACCTTAGTTCAATCCCTAGGACCCACGTGGTGGAAGAGGAGATTTCTACAAGTTTCTCTCTGACTTTCACTTTCGTGCAATGTTATATGCACACCCCCACACATGTGCAGGTAGGTACATGCACACAGCACAAATAAATTCTAGTAGAAAACGGAAAAAAGGAGTATTTCTTCTTTCATGAACTGAGTGAGGGCCCTGGATATTCCCAACCAGAGTGTGGGATAGACAAATTCATTGATCCTCAACTTTAGGCAAGGGAAAACATACCTGGAATACCACCTCTATATGATCATCTCAAAGTATAGAAATGCTCAGTCAGTTGTTTTTGGTAAATCTCAAGTCAGGTGGTTGTGGCAGAGTGGTGTAAGAGCAACACTTCGAGAAACATCTCTCTTTTACCATGTGCTGATTTCCTGCTCCCAGCAGCGACAGTTCACCAGAAAAGTGACAAGCAAATCCGTTTGAGCCTGTCCACTCATACCTCACAGTCAAAGGAAATTTTTCGTGAATATTTATGCATATACACATATACACACTTACATGAAAATGTTCATAAAATATATAGCCATATTTTATCTTATAAATCACCTTCTGATCTTTTAAAAAAAAAAAACCTGATAGTGATCTACTGAATTAACCCATGACTGAATAAAAAGTAAGACTTGAATGAGTCAGTGCTGTGTGGTGTTGATTCAGGCCCTGCAACTGCACATGGCCCCTTGGGGAAGTAATAGGGAGAATGTGTAACAAAACCTTGTGGACTCTACCTTGGAAATTTCGAATTTAACAAATGCATTGGATCTTTTATTTTTCCTTTTATGTGACTCAAGAATAAACTGCATGTTTATGGTCTAACTGCCATAAAAATCAAACATAAATGTCCCATGAAAGAATTATTTTTATCAGTGAAATAAGCTTATCTCTTCTAAGTACAATGTTGAATTTGTCCCAAAATACATACCATGGTGACTTTTTATGCTGAGCAGTAAATGAGTCATTTTAACACACTTTCATGGTATGAGATGTTGTTTTGATTGTATTTCATTTTTATATGCCCAGAAAAATGATACAGTATTTAAAGTATATATATATACTTTAATATATATATATATTTCTTTTCATTGTAGAAACCTAATATTTAATACAGATACTTATGCCAAGTAATATAGTAATATTTGTGCTTATATGTTGAAAAATAGCCTGAGAGAGATTTCTGTTTACAGAAACCTTATGCTTTGCTTCCCCCTCTTGTTGAATGGACCTTAATTTTGTCCACATAGGTTACAAATAAAGGCAATTAAAATTAATGATAGTGCGCCACAATAGAGCAAGAGGCTGTTCAGTCCCCGAGGCATAAACAATTCTCTATTATCATTTAGTATTCTCATGTTTCTTGTTAAAATATGAAAATAAATAGAAGAGGAACATCTTATAGGCATTTCCATTATTTTTGATGTCACGGAGACATAGTTTAATGCTCTCATAATGACCAACATATATACAATTGTAATTCCATATTCAAGGGATATAATATTTTTGTAGAAATATCTTAAATGTGTCACATGAGCATATAAATAATCCTAAGAATTATCCTTCATATATTTCCTCATATGTGGCCAAGGCAACTCACTCATTTAGTTAATTCATTTGTTACTTGTGGTTTGAAAAAGAGGCAGCAAGCATACACTGAGCTGTCTAGTGCTAGCTGGGCTTATGCAGAACGTTCAGTTGAATTTGTACTTACAGTTTTTTCTACTTGTTCCAGAGGCAACGCAGGTTATCAGAGCATGAAATAATTAGAGTACTAATGGTTAAGTCAAATGTTAAGATTATTATTGAAACTGTAGTCAAGAGATGGGGTTGCAAGTTCCCAATATGTTAATCCCCTTTGACTAATTTTGGTTTTGTTCAAAACAGAAGACAGGCAGACAGACAAAACAAGAATATCTTGAGTTATTTTGACATTGGATCACTCTCTAGGAATACTGGCGAGTCTGAAATTTAAGTCTGTTTATATTTGTTTGTTCTTAGCAGTGAGTTGCTATCTACTCTGTTCTGGTTCCTTTCAGAATCAGTGGTCATACTGATCCCAGTTCCCTCAAACTTGTCAGCCTCTGAGATGCTGGCATGCCTCTGGACTCTGAATGAAGATGAAAGGAATGTGATTCACTTCCACACACTCTCCATTTCTGTGCTCAGAGCTGACCTTTATTACTCTCCATTACACAGTCTTGTAAATACCCTACCCTGTATAAACAGTTCCTTCAGCGGCTGATCTTTAGATCCCTAAGTCTTAGTAGTCCATGTCACAACAACATACCCTTGCTTCTCTAAGTGTCAACTATGGCTTCCATGACCAAAGCAGACCTCCCTACCAACATTCTCTGTAGGAAGAAATATCTCCAGAAATGCCTTGCAATTCTAAATTCCTCCCATCAAATACCCTCTTCTTGATGCCACAGAGCAGCTGAGCTCCTTCTGACTAAAATTGACTGGTCATGTTCCTCTTGAAGGAGGTGAGTTTTCATAATGGAAGAACTCACTAGTGGATTTCCTGGAAAACAAGTACAATCTTCCCCAAAGAAGGGTTTCAAAGAGTTGTCAAGAAAGCTTTTAGGTGAATGCTTTCCTCCCTCCTAACATCCATCCAACAAGATTTTTACAACATGGGGACCAAATCCCATTTGAATTACTTGGTCATAAATAACATTAGAGGAATTCAAAATGATTTTATCTTTGAAATCTCTGAGTCAGTATTTTTTTTTAAAGCTAGAAATGTAATTCCAACTGTCCATCTTGTAATAATGGAAAGATGCACAAAGAAAGAGGGCCCAGACTAGAAGTTTCACAGGGCATACATAAAAAAATAAAAATAAAAGTGATTAAGGGAATTAATGTAACCTTTGCATGAGTTAAAGCTGAAGGTTATGTTTTTTCTCCTAGCACTTCTAAGTTCCTTAAAACACTGTGAAAAGTTAGCTTTTCATTTGACTTCAGAGCCAATTTAAAAAACAAAGAGATCAATTTTCTTTCTAGTTACACCTTATTTTTGCCCAAAGCTGATTACCCAGCATGATCACTATTCTATTCAGAGAAGTAGCTTCAATTGACATTTAACTGACTCCAAAGAAGAGAATCCACCCTTGGAGAATGAAAACACTTTGCTAATAAGCATTTCAAACTACAAAAACCTTTCCAAAAGAGAAGTGAAAATGTATTTTAAATTCAACTTCCAGAGTTGTTAATGTGAAGAAACGACAACGTTTCTATTCCGTCGTGGTTAGGTCTTTGGGAAGCCCATTGGGGTGAACTCTGTGTTCTTTCCTCATGCATTGTCCCTTCATAGTTCAAAATTTGGAAGTGGGCCAAAGACCTTGCCATGACTTGGCTTTTCCCAGGAAACTCCTTACATTTTCTCTCATCTACAGTGCTTTCCCCTCATGTCTCACACTCTCATTTATCTAAGGTAGAATATCATCTTAAAGAAAATTGTTCACTGATCATTCAAACTTCAATTGTTGTCCAATAAAATCTAGTTTATAGTAGTGTGTATTTTCTCACACTCAACTTGTTTTTCAGAACAGCAACTCTATTCAGTTATTTTTATTTTCATAGGGAATAATAACTAACTTTCATACATCACCAAATTCAGCTGCATAGTCAGTGTCACAAACAATATCAGCAGGTTGTTACCCCCACCTGTTGAAAGAAAAGTGAGAAGAGTGAATGAGAAAACCGATTTCTACTCCTCCCCCAGAATGTAGATGTTGGAGCACAGTCAAAAGCAACAGAGCCTCAATTAGTCTATGGTACTTATTCAATCAAGGTTAATTAAGAGAGCCCTGGCCTGAGGAAATGAGCCAGGGGTTAAAGCACTGGCTGGACAAACAAGGCACCGGAATTCATGTTCCCAGAATTCCCACAATTCCAGGTGGAGGTAGCCTGCCTATAATTGCAGCTTCCTCAGAGACCAGGGAACTCCAGAGAAAGCTGGCAAGGGAGATTAGCTGTATATGCAACTGGATTTGATCAAAAGACATGCAGATACATGCACTAATGTGTTTGTGTGTGTGTGTGTGTGTGTGTGTGTGTGTCCACACACATGGGGACATACAACCACACCACACACAAAAAAAGGAGAAAAAACTCCCACTATTTCACTTAAGAAATTAATCTAAAATTAAGTAACAAAATACGTTAATTACTCAGTGTGTATGTTGTGCACAGAACATAAAATGCAAAAGGAAGATGGGGGCTGTTGTTAGAAAGTGTGCAGAAGAGGAGTCATGAGCTCAGTGATTTAAGTGGTTCACACACTGAAGAGAGAAAGTGAAAACCTCGCCCTGAGAACCCTTGATATTGGAGTAGTGGTCCATGAAGAGGCATGTCAGCTTTGCTTAGCGGTGGACAGGATGACAGCACCCTGAGGATAGCTATGGTGAATGATCATTGGTTTCCCTTGTCTCCTGGGACCCAGGACATGCTAGGAGCCCAGCAAGGACTCCCTAGGTACTACACTCCACCTTAACCATTAGTCACCAACATGTGCAGCTCAACTGACTTTACACGCCAGGCTACTGATATCAAAGTCAAAGGTGTTGCTCAGTGTCTCACAATGTAAATTTTCATTAATAGAAAATGACTAACCATGCTCCTGTAGGAACACACATGCCGTAGCACTTTCATGTTGTAGAGGTCAGACGGCTGCCTTGGGTGTTGATTTTCACCTGTTATGCTACTGGAGGCAGAGTCATTTGTTCCTGGTCACCCCTGTTTGTGGCAGGATATCTGGACCCCAAACTTCTGGCAATTCCCCATCTCGATTTCCCATCTCCAGCATAAGTACATTGGGATTACAGATGCCTGTACTGTACATCAGGCTTTTCATGTGTTCTGGGCATCCGAACTCAGATCGTTAGACTTGTACAGCAAGTGATTTACCCACTGAGCTGTTTCTCAGCTGCAGAAGAAATATTTATGTAGAAGAAATGCTATGATAAGTACACAGATACTATAAAAGTGAAGAATGGATGATCTTAAGTCAAAATAGGATATAATAAAGAAAATATACTTAGATTTTTCTAAATGACAGCATTCAGTCAACATCTAACAGAATAAGAATCTTGGGGGGTCTCTGATTCCATATTATTTAATGATAAGTTAGTTACTTTTACTTATCATAACTGATCATTAGTTACTGACTGGTATGTCTTCAACACTTTTGGGAATCAGTAATCTTCAATATTTCCTGTGTGGTTCTAATTTTACCACAAATTGAGAGCTGCTGTCATAGATGAAATAACTGATACATGAGACAGCATGTAAAATTTTACTTTGAAATTTCATTCTCTGGAAGCAACAAATTGTTAAAGCCTACAGTGAATTTTTAGTGAAATTCTTTGCGCATGGAATTTATTCTTTACCACCCACTGAAAGGGCCTTGGGGGAGAAGTAGACAGGTGATCAAGTGGACCATTTGGTACTCTGAAAAGTTCTGTCATTCATTTGTAAATGTCTTCCAGTTGCAGTCCATCCATGGCAAGTGTAAATTATTATGTAGGTTAGTGTTTTCTATTGTTTTGTTTTTTGTTTTTGTTTTTGTTTTTTGAGACAGGGTTTCTCTGTGTAATAGCCCTGGCTGTCAAACTCACTCTGTAGATTAGGCTGGCCTTGAACTCTGCCCCCCGAGTGCTGAAATTAAAGGTGTGTGCCACCATGCCCGACTGGCTAGTATCTTTAATAACAAGAAATTAGAGAAATCTCCAAATGACCTCGATTAATTACTTTTCTCATCGCTGCGACAAGATCCCGGACATGGGACAGCTAAAGAGAAAAAGGGGTTGTTTTGGCTCCTGATTCATATGATATAGTATGTAATGGTGGGGAGTAACAGGAACAGGAGTCTCTTGAAGCTGTGATGATAAATGAATGTGAATACATTTATCATAAATAAATAGCTTTCTTTAATCTGCCCTGTGTTCAATGTCGGACCAGCGTATAGAATGGCACTACTTACATCCATAGAGGATCCTGCCTCCTATGGCAAACCTCTCTAGGAATACCCTCAAAGACATGTTTCAAGATGTGTTTCCTAGGTGACTCCTAGTCCAGTCAAGTTGACAAGGAAGATTAACCATCATGTCCTCAAACACCTGTAGAAATGAGTAGAGTGTAAAACCAAAAGGAAGACAGACAATTGAGAAGGGGTGAGCTGGAATCCCAGTGAGTCCCTGAGAAGAAAGTTTGTCAGTTCGTTTCCAGAGAGGGCTCACACATGGCCATGGGTGGTGGAATAAGTAAATGTCTCATTTTCTAAAGATTAATAGTTATTACTATTATTCAGAATAAGTGTCTGAAGTACTAAGGAACTTCAATGGGTGTTGCAAAGTTCCTTTTCTGTTGAAAACACCTTCCTGATTCACTTGCGATGGCTTTGTTATCATCAACAGTGTCAGTGAAGTGCAGTTGTTCAGGTCTTTGCTAGTCAGTGAGTGGTCCATGCCCAAACAGCGTGACTGCCACCTCAGAGCTTTCCGGAGGTGAATAATTTGAGGCTCACTCTAGATCTTCATGTGTGTTATGCACACATTAGAATTTGACAGTTACTTCTCTTAATTGTAGGTTCCAGATTTTTGTGGGCAGATGTTTTGTGAAACCCTTTATTTTATATTTTAAGTGCTGCTTAAAATGGAAAAAAATAATTTTTTTCTGTTGGCATGTTTTCTTATAAAAATAAAAATGGTTTTAAATTATAACTATTTATGTAAGAATATATTTTTGTTCAAATATGGGTGAACAAACAGACTTTTGAATGAGGCTGTTTTTCTATTTTATCTGTAATGAAAACGATTAGACCCTTCTCCTCAGTTAATACGCTCAGAAATGATATTGGTTTGCAATTGAAGTTATCAAAATAAAAATAACTTCAATACAAAACTCAGATGTTAGAAGTACTTGCTGCACAGGATCAGAGACTAATCGTTGTCTTAATGGGATTTGTCTATTATAAGCATACTAAACTGACATTCGTATTTTGCATTGAGTTATAGAATTTCCATGCTGGATTAGACTTTCTCAGCAAGCTAAAATAATTCACAAAAATTTTGTAATTACTTTAGCTTTATCTAAAGTGGATCTTTAGCGTGGATCTACTTTATCACTGTCCTTTAAAATACTGTCCATAGTATTGAATAAGTTTCCAGAACCTCAATGACTGATCTCTTCTCATCACTTGGAGCTGGTGCTTGGTGTTGTATGGTCTAGATTCATATTAACATAAATATTACTATGTTGTTACTAAGATTATTTTGACATTTTAAATAACTTAGTCAAACTGCCAGAATACTTCCTTATGAGTTCTTGCTGAGGTTTATGTAACTGGTCACTTTTGAGACCAGTCTGATAGCACTTATAAAGTTTAAATCTTCCTCCACTCAATTCTCCCATCAGCTTGTCTTCCAGGCAGTGGACCATTTTCACATTCAGTTCAAGTTTTCTCTACTTAATTAAATGATTGACCAAATCTTCAAGCCACCAGAGTTTTCTGCTAAAATCAAAATATTCTTGATCTGATTAATGTAGAAATGAGGTTGGAAACATCGTATTCCAACTTCAGCCAGCTTGTTTGCTACTCACTCAGCTTGTTATTTTCTGAATGCAAAGATGGTAATTCAATAAGCAATAGGAAAATAGAAACTCTACTTAACCTTTAGAATACAAATTACCATGTCTTATAACATGCAGACTTACACCAATATGTTCAGTCTGAAAACAACTCAGTCAACACATTTACCTTTGTTGTTTAATCAGAGTAAAGTGTCATCTGGTGAGAGGAGACAAAGTCCAGACAGGTACAGTTACTGTAGGAGTCATAGTAATATTGTAAAGTATAGTCATGGTAAATCTCAGTCCTAACATTTCTTTTTTTGAGTTTTTTACTTAATTAACTTCTGATTTTACAAATTATACCACCATTGCTTTTGGAAAAGGTGATAGACATTTCTGTGGAGTATTCAGTGTATTTAAAATAGCAAGTCTTCCTGTGTCAAATTTAATTAATGTCCCCAGTGAAAATAAAACAAGAATCTCCTTAAAGATTACTGTGTGCATTTTCTTTTGTTATTACAGCTTTGTCTCTTCAATGTACTTCCTAGGCAGAGATATCATAGCCTGATACAATTTGATCTCCATTTCTCTGATGGAAGAATTGGGATATCACAAATATGTATGAATGCAGTGCAGATACAGATTATCACAACATATAAACCCTGACAGAAAATGGCTACTTCCTTTATTCATCAAATTGCTTGTGACCCTTTTAAGTATTAGAACATAGATAGTCTGTAAGTTCTGGGACTGCATCTGTGTTGATTCTCTTCATTATCATGATCACCAGCATTTTGTAAATGAACATACAAAGAAAGTATAACGCCTCCCACTTTCCTTAGGAGATACTTCTGATCTCGAGGTCCAAATCCATAGACTCTAGTGACTTTCTCAGTGTGCTTCAGTGTGATGGGCTGTCTATCTGCAATTGTATTTCTCTGTAGCTACATAGTCCCAAATTGCTCACATATCAAAATGCATTTTCTTCATTTATAGATTTTTTTCAGGATTCTTGTTCCATTTTAAGTGAATTCTTTTATGTCAAAATTAAAATGTTGTAGAGATTCAAAAGAATGGCAGTTAAATATGCTTATTCCTGAATGAGGGACATGAGGTCGAACTTCATACTTGTATTTACTAATTATATAGCAGTAGATGAAAAAAACACACAACAAAAGTGCACCAGCATGCACAAAGCCGAGTTCAATCATAACTAGTTGTTTTGGCACACCTCTATAATCCCAGAGCTCTAGAGGTAGAAAATTGCAGAAAGAAAATCAGAATTTCAGTCATCTTCAACTACTTAGCAAGTTTGAGCCCACCCCAGGCTGTTTGAGACCTTGTCTCAAAAAACTAATACATCATCTACCTGTGATATGTTTGAAACTTGGAAATTATGATAAAATCAACCCCACAGATTAATATTAAACTTAAAGGTTTAAATTAATTATCAAAATTAATCATCATGATAGACTTCATTATTATATATTCTGTAGTATTTAAGACCTCATTTAGATATGCCTCTGTGCTATGCCAACAGGTGGGCATGCTGTCTCTTGAGTCTGCCCATTCAACCCTTTCCCATGTCCTCCCTTTGAGTACTTGGTACAGTTAACCATAGTCATTTGTCTGCCAGATCCAATGATCTCTCTCCATGTTCATTTATATTGTTCCATCAACAGATATAAAGAACTCATTCTTCACTGTAAAGCTATCCCCTCCATTTTAAGATTCTATTTCTATTTTCTGGACTTCTGCTTATTTCAAAAGGATCAGTTTTTTGTTTTGTTTTGTTTTGTTGACGAAGGGTTATGGTCATTGGAATATGGTCATCTAGTACAAAATAATGCTGAAGAACTTTCTTCTTAATGCTTTACCACTAAGAGAGTCCTTCCTTCCACATCATGCTTCCTCCTGTATCTCTCCCACCTGTCCATCACACAGACACTCTTTAATCAGTTTATTACCGATTACAAGATCTGTTTGTTCTCATTCCTAATCCCATATTCACATAACCACAATTGTGTTCCTCTTTCCATCACAGATTTTTGGTCTTTCATGGCTATTGAAAAGTTTCTTTCTTGTTCTATCTATCTCCTCATTATGGATTGAACTGCTGAGTCTACCCTTCAGCACATGAGAAGGTCACTACAGAGCGTGAGGGCCTTTCAAAGAAAATTAAGTTAAAATAAGGCTGCTAGAGTGGATCTTGGTTCATTCTGAATATGTTCTTTGAGAAAAGGAGGTCAGGTTATTAGACACAGCCCTGTGTGTGTGTGTGTGTGTGTGTGTGTGTGTGTGTGTGTGTGTGTGT